>PITA01019946.1:0-36217 GCA_004023965.1 Spilogale gracilis | reverse complement strand
AAATTTCAGCTTCTTATTGTGGTTTTCTTTGGCTTATTTATCTAAAATTATAATTCTCCACTTCTACCTTTAACTTCATCCTCCCCATAATTTTTCTTGAGTTTATTTTTCTCCCACTATTCCACAACTACATTTATTAGTTACTATTTAGGGCATTGTTTGTCTTCCCCAGCTGGGATGCACATTATACGAAGGCAAAACAGACAAAAATATATTATGCAACTTATCTTTTAATTGATAATAACAGATTATGTAGTTCATTTTAGCTTCAACCTATGCTCCTGATACCACTCTTTTTCCTTCCTTGCAAGCACTCATCACCTTCTTTTTTTTTTTTTTTTTTTTTTAAGATTTTATTTATTTGACAGAGAGAAGCACAGCCAGAGAGGGAACACAAGCACAAGCAGGGGGAGTAAGAGAGGGAGAATAGAAGCAGGCTTCCCGCCGAGCAGGGAGCGGACTCGATTCCAGGTTTCCGGGATCATGACCTGAGCCGAAGGCAATCGCTTAACCAACTGAGCCACTCAGGCGTCCCGGACCACTCATCGCCTTCTAATGAACTACATAGTTTGTTACTCTCAATTAGAAGATAAATACCATAAGAGATTGGCACCTGTTTTGCCTAGAACATTGGCTGGCATAGAGTTTATATTCTTTACATATTTATTAAAAAGAATAAATGAATGTCCATCTTTACAGGTATCTCTTTTATATGCATAAACTAGACACATTCAATTTTCTTATTATAGCTCAGTATCAAAGAGTTCAGCATGCTAACTCAATTTTCTATCTCTTGTTTCTTCTTCCACACAATTGAAGACTGCAAAAGTCTGAGTTCTGAAGTAGCTACTTAGTAATCTTGTTTTACAATATGAATATCTACATCACTTACATATGTACACACTTTTGGACTTTTCCTCTTGATTTTCTCTATGTAATCAAAGTTTTAGGTAAATTCTATACCTCATATACCATACAAAAATATGATAGATATCCGGATTTACAATAATTATTTTGCTTTATCCCTCAACATTATAGCAAAGCAAGAAAGAAAGCAGATGTTACTTTTGAGCTGAAATGTGCTAGGTAAATAAATTAGCTAAAAATGCCAAAGGATTGAAATATGTTGAAAGATACTTAGTCAGTCTTGCTAAAGGGAAAGATAATAAATGACTATGCTTTTTACTTCTGTATTTTTATAGCACTTTCTGTAAAACAAATAATGCATTACTGATACAGCTATTGCTAAAATGGTATTAGAGTAGAACCATTTTGCCAATTTTTCTTCCTAACTAATGAAATCTTATTTTCTACAAGAACTCATTTGTAAAACATATCAAGTAGTTTTAAAATATTTCCTATTAAACAAAACTTGGTTTTGGACTTAAATGTATGCACTTAGCACATTTTTTGTGTGTGTGTTTAGACATTAAAAAATAACTACATAACTAAGAGTAGCAATATGATTAATATATGTATAAATATGTATATATATACACATATGTATGTGTATATATATTTATCTATATACACATATGTATGTGTATATATGTATATATAAAGTATTTGTATATATTTTCTCTGTATTTGTATGCAAAATATTTGTATGTATATATATACAAAAATGTAATCAGTATCAGTAATAGTGTGATGATCCACTCCTCTCACCTCGGTTTTATTATAGGAGTCATGTTCACCAAACTATCTCATCATGCTTTATCATGAGTGAAATTAACATAAATTAATACTAAAATATATGCCTTTTGTACTCTTAGAAGACCTGTGAAATTAATAGGCATCACTAGGGCATAAAATGCTTATAACAAATCAAGGTACCAGGTAGAGGTCAGGGAATGTATTCCATGTTGGAAATAAAAATATGTTGATGTCATTTGCTGAGAGCAGAAACTTGACAGCGTTTTGCTCTTAACATGGAAACCTTCCTGTATCTGTGTTTGCCCTTTCATACCTACTAACTACTTTGTTTACTAGTCAATTATTTTACTATTTCTCAGTAATATAAATAAAAAAACCTTAAAAATTTTCAAAACCTATCATTTCTTAAAAAGTATATTCTAACTTCAAGCTTAAAAAGCAAAAACTTCAATATACTAATTATATGACATAGAAAACTTATTAAATAACACCACACAGATAGAAAGCCAAACTTTAACACTTATTTGTATATATTTAATATTTCTTAATTTTAGTTCAAAGTTTAACTTAATGAGTATTATGATTCTTCACATTTAAAATGTTCTGATCTGGGCGCCTGAATGGCTCAGTGGATTAAAGCCTCTGCCTTCGTCTCAGGTCATGATCTCAGGGTCCTGGGATCTAGGCCCTTGTCTGGCTCTCTGCTCAGCAGGGAGCCTGCTTCCTCCTCTCTCTCTGCTTGCCTCTGCCTACTTGTGATCTCTCTGTGTGTCAAATAAATAAAATCTTTAAAACAACAAAAAAAGTTCTAATCCATTGTTCTGGTCATACTTTATAAAAGACTTTCTACAGATGTTTTGGTATTTTTTTATTATAAATTGATGAACTTGGTTGATATTTCAAAAATAGAGTAATTTAAAATCTAGTAGTTAATATGAACTTCCTTTATTTGAATATTTTTGCCCTTCAAATCTGTGATTTTTTCTAACATTTATTCATTTCCTACCCACTTTTTGTTATTTAAATATTTTTACTATGGAATGTCTATGCTTATTAAATTTTGTTTTGACATTTTATTCAACATTCTACAAATTTTATCTCCAGACTTCTATTAAATTTTTCATTTTCCATGCTTTTATAGTTTTAAAATGTCTTTCTACTTTCATGTTTTTCTATTGCAGCCTAAGTTGATTTTTGAAGAAATGTTTTGATATTTTCCAAATAATTTGTTATTTTTAAGTGTCCTTGAATTCAATGAATTATCTCTTTCCTCAGGTACAATTTATCTACTTTAGTGTAATTCTTCCCTCCTGTGCAATTGTTTTTTCTTACATATATGTTGGCCACGAATTTTCTATTTTCATTATTTGTGTATAGTATGATTACTATAAATATTTACTTTTTAATGTGTTTTCTTGCTAATAATGAGCTTTAAATATATTATCATGTCCTCTGACACTTTATTTTAGAATTTGTGGTTAAAATATTGGCAGAAAAACTGAACTAATTATACATGACAGAAAATGAAGAGTTTTAATCTGGTACACCAACTCAGATATTCAAATTTTAGTTATTCACTGGCAAATTCCTTATGGATTCAATGGTTTACTCTATTTTAGATATGAGGGTAAACATCTCTGCTGACGTGTTCTCTATATGAGGAGTATGGGTACTACTGAGTACATCATTAAAGAACTGGAATCTTCTCGAGTTTGTTGTTGTTGTTGCTGTTTAATATTCTACTCTTTCTTTTTAAGGACTGTAACTCCGAGTTTGGAATTTCTGCAGAGTCCCATCTGGTATAATACTCTAAATTTCATTATTTCCTTGCCTTGTACCTGTTTTGCTCATTTTTTTCCTCTATTCTACTTCATTAATCATGTGAACTCCATATGCTCTCTATATTCCAAAATTTTGTCAAAGATCCTAATGGGTACACTCCTTGTTTTGTTTTGGCTTTACCTTATTTAATATATATGTTCACATTTAAATGGAAAGAAAGTAGAGGTAAATCTGTGCCCTCAATCCACAATCTTGTTTGAGAAACTATATACTTTATACTTCTTCTTCTTTCTCTCCTTTTTCATTTTCTTTTTTAAATGTAAGCAAATATTTGGCTTTCCATAGTTAGCTCTTTTCTTTTGTAAGAGACTTTTTTTTAAATTAATGTCATAAAATAAAATTTCTTGATCATGCATAGTTCAGTGTAAGAGTGTGGACAGTGAAATAAAATTAGCAAAATGCCTATCATAGCTCTACCACTTCTGTGTTACCTTAAGCAGCTCAGTTAACCTTTTTGTGCATCAGTTACCTAAATTATAGCATAGATAAAAAATGTCCTGTCATTAAAAGGTACATTATATAGATGTTTAAAAGAGTAAATATATGAAAAGTACATAGTGTAACTCCAGAATGTACAAATAACTCCAAATATACAGAGTGTTAAACTGTCATTATTAATAATCTTTCAAATCAGAACTCCCTTCCCCTCATCTATATCCTTACTTTGCTTTCACTTCATAAGTCTTATTTCTCACTGGATTCTATTAGCAGCAAAATTCTGTTCAGTCAGTCTTAATTAATAGACATAAAAATCAGAAGACCAATTAAAGGAAAGGCAAACCGAGTTTAATATTACTTACTTCTTTTAAAACCTATCATTCTTATTTTTTTCAAAGATTTTATTTATTTATTTATTTATTATTTATTTATTTGACAGAGAGAGAGATCACAAGTAGGCACAGAGGCAGGCAGAGAGAGAGGAGGAAGCAGGCTCCTTGCTGAGCAGAGAGCTCAATGTGGGCCTCAATCCCAGGACCCTGAGATCATGACCTGAGCCGAAGGCAGAGGCTTTAACCCACAGAGCCACCCAGGTGCCCCATTCCTTATTTTTAATAAAAACCATTTTCATAGAATAGCTAAATGATTTCCTATTGTAAATTTAGCAAATTTTCAATCATCTCCAAGTCATTATAGAGATTACTATTACTTATTCTGGGAGAGTTCAAACATATTCAAGAAAATTGGACTCTTTCAGTCAAATATTTACAGAGAAATATCTTGTAATCATATAATACTTATGAGAGTGAGGAAACCTGTTAATCAAAACAAAGATTAAAAAAGATCTGATGGCAGATTATACATGAAGAATGAAGGACAGTAAAATAAAACTTGTCAGCAATAGTTTCCTTGCATTGACTTTGATTTTGAGTTGAGAAACTCTACCTTGAGCTTTTGAAAGAACAATTTGGCACTTTTTTTTTTAGTCTTAGGTATAGCAAATAAACAGATTATTGACTCATTTGTGTATAGCTAACTATTTTAAAAAATGTGTTTTACCAAAACAATATATATGCTAAGAGTGATATTGCACTTTCTGGTGGAAATAAATTTGTAAATATACAATATATTGAATGGATGAATGAATGAATTCATTAATTAATGAGAGAGAAATTTTACCAGTTATTCAAGGAACCAAAAGTGCTTATAGGAGCTGCTAACAAAATAAATTTCAACTGTAAGTCCTTAAATAGTATTTGTCAGAAGGAAAATGTCTTCCATGCAATAAATGAAAAAATGGCCTTTTAAAGTCATTTATCTCTATCAACTTTCTGTCAAAAATAATAATTTTGGCTTTCAAAATTCTAAGGTCAGTAGCTATAAAATGTTAAGAAATTCATACAGACTTTTATGATAGCATCTAATAATATAGACAGAAAAATAGAGAATCACTAATATTTCTTGAGAAATAAAATGTAATAAATAAATATATCTTGATAAATACAGATTAAAACTCAAAATCAAAGTTAAAGGAAACAAGGCATCATCTTTTCTATGCATCTTCTGTTTCAGATTCAAAGATCTGAGTAACATAAGATAAATTCTGAGAATTAAGTATAACCTAAAAAGATCTTTCAAATTAAAGAGAATAATAAAAAATATTAGATATATTTATAGTAATATAATATAAACACTTCTTTTTAGACTTTGAATCCTTTAATATACTTAATTTTACACATAATGAAAGAAACTTACATACCATAGAATGGACAATGATAGAGAATGATGTAACTACGCTAATATAAACATGATCTCCCCTCTTTTCCTTATCATATCAACTCTGTTCCAATGGTACAAAAGGATTAATCAAACATAACTCATTACAAAAGCATTTAACCATTAAATAGTTATAAGTTGGGGTGCCTGGGTGGCTCAGTCATTAGGCAGCTGCCTTTCACTGGGGTCATGATCCCAGAATCCACATTCAAGCCCCATATCGGGCTCCCTGCTTGGCGGGAAGCCTGCTTCTCCCTCTCTCACTTCCCTTGCTTGTGTTTCCTCTCTAGCTGTGTTTTGCTCTGTCAAATAAATAAATAAAATCTTTTTTAAAAGTTATAACTTTGTATATTTTCTTCTTTTATTTTTTAATTTAATTTATTTTTTTCAGTGTTCAAAGATTTATTGTTTATACCTCACACCCAGTGCTCCATGCAGTACATGCCCTCAATACCCACCACTAGGCTCACCCATTCCCCCACCCCTCCCTTACAAGATCCTCAGTTTGAGTCCAAAGTCTCTCATGTTTCATCTCCCTCCCTGATTTACCCTACTTCCCATTTCCTTTCTTTTTTCCTACTGTCCTCTATATTATTCCTTATGCTCCACAAATAAGTGAAACCATATGATACTTGATTTTCTCTGCTTGGCTCATTTCACTTAGCATGATTTCTTCCAATCCAGTCCATGTTGCTACAAAAGCTGGGTATTCATCCTTTCTGATGGAGGTGTAATATTCCATTGTCTATATGGACCATATCTTCTTTATACATTCATCTGTTGAAGGGCACCTTGGTTCTTTCCACAGTTTGGCAATTATTGTTTACTTTTTCTTTTCTTTAATAATAATTTATTTTATTTTTTCAGTGTTCCAGCAATGTGGCCATTGCTGCAATAAACATTGGGGTACATATGGCCCTTCTTTTCACTACATCTATTGGTAAATCCCCAGTAGTGCAAATGCAGGATCATATGGTAACTCTATTTTTAATTTCTTAAAGAAATCTACTTTTTCCTTTTAAACAAGAAAATAATATTTCAGTGACCACTTTAGTATAATTTCTCAAACTACATTCAACCATACAAAAAATAAAGAAGTTAAACTTGGCATATTAAAAAATGATAAAACATTTCATAGAAAACATAATAAGAATTATATAACAACTAAAGAGCTAGCTAGCTGCCCTATATGTCAGATGTGGAAAAAAAAATTCTGTAAAATCTAAAAGAGACAGCAAGTCCTTGTTAAGTAATTTTGAAAAACAATACTATTTTCCACTACAAGGGAGTATATATCTGGAAATTACAGTTCACTTAAACGAATTGCCCTGGAGTTAAATTTTAAAGATTGATGGCATAATAATAACTCAAAACAAAGACATTCTAATCTCAAAGACAAAACCACACTTTTGGAAATTATAGATAGCTAATGACCTTCAAAAATTTATCTAAAGAAAATTTTTATTATGATTTGTGCAGAATGGATAAAGCAATACAAATAAGCAATTCATGTCAGTCACTCTAACAAACAGAGTTTCTTGGTGAAGTTTATTTGAGTGAAAGGATTGGAGGATAAGAAAAAAAAGTGGCTATGCTGATTTTTACTTCTTTGAGTCTGGTCTTTTTAATTTTTTAAAAAATTATGTTTGGATACAATACAGGAAAGTAATGTCAAAAAGTGAAGCCAAATCTCAGTACTCTGTTTTGTATAATCACTCTGACATTTAAATTGTGTGCCTGCCAACAAATTCATAAGAATATTGTATCCATTTGTACTTATGATTGATCGCATTTGTTCTAAAATATATTTGTGTCCTAGGCCTCTTGCAGTTCAGGCAGTAGATGAAACAAACAAAAACAATACAACTATATCTGGCAGAGACTTTTTTGGATGAATTTGCCAACTGTCTGGAAATGTTCTGTCATTTATCATTCTAAATAGGCAAAAGAACAAGTTGTTAGCAGTAATTATTTATTGAAAAATTCTTTACATGTGAAGTTATTTGTTTCTTTTAGTTTTTTTTTGCTCCTTAGAAGAGGAAAAGCTTTGTGGTTGATTCTTGACTATGTATTGGTATTAAAGGTAATAGGTCAAATGATGGTTAAATCTTTTTATGATATGAACTGCTGATTTATTTATTCCATGGTTATATCAATAGGGCAAAAGAGTTCATTTAGTTAGAAGTGGTAGGATAACATTTTATCTTTTTTAACTTAAATTTTGATTTTTTTGTTATGTTTATGTTATATTTGTACATTTAAGGCCATTAAGCATGTATATTCTAATACGCCTCATCCTCTACCACAAATAATTTGGGGTAAAAACAAAAAAAACCTTTTGAATGAGATAATGTATATTATTACATTTGTGTATATGTTACTATTTCAATAAAAGTAATAAGGTATTCAGTTATTATTCCTTTTAACAATTATTCTGATTCCCTTTACATATCTTGTTTATTCAACTGTACTTTTCCTTTGGTCAAGTTTCATTACTTTTTCTTTTCTTTATTTTTTAATAATAATTTATTTTATTTTTTCAGTGTTCCAAGATTCATTGTTTATACCCCACACCCAATGCTCCATGCAATTCATCTCATTTCTTTCAAATAATTGTAGAAACTGATAAGTTTAAAGTCTGAGAATTTAATTCAATCTTCCCACCTCAAAGGCCAAATCCAATCCCTTTCAAAACTTACTTTCAATGTTCTATGGGCACTCTGATATATATCATGTTCTTTCAGATTTATCCATACTTTTCATGTGGCAAAATAGTAATTATAATTCTTAAAGTAAAATTTTAAGTGACTTCTTTTGGAAATGTCTATTCATTTGTAGTTTCTGGTTTGTTATTATCATTCCAATTTTTAGGAATGGCAGACCTGAGTTTCACAGAAATTTTTCCTATTTAATTATCTCTTTCTCTTTTTTCCCTTAGTGCTATATAATTCCTCTCATTGTCATACATCCTCCAGTTTGTTATGTATGTCTTTCTCACTTTCTAAACTATATATTCCTCAAGGGCAGGACTTGAAAAATTAGTCACTAAAGTATTTACTATAGTCAAACAAGTTTTATTGCAGTTATTATTTTTATGCATTGCAATAGTCTAAATATCTTTCTTTAATGAAATTATATAAACCCTGCTATTAATTTACAACTTATAGTGAAGTAGATTTATTTTGCTAGTTTTACTTTAAGAGTACAATTCTTTGCAGTGCTATATTTAATATATGTCTTTGTTTCTCTTTCTGTGTATGTGAATTTGCATGTATTTTTGCCCATGTGTTTCAGTCCAGGAAAAAAAAAAAAACAACTTTTTTAAAAAATAATTTTGTGTCCTGATTGTGTCATAATGCATTTTGCTGAAGTCTTTTTGAAAATGTATATGAAATATAAAAATTCTGATTCATTAAACATTTGTCTGGTTTCCAAAACAAAGTAATTTCAAGGAAAATTCAATTGGATTTAAAGAAATGTCAATATCTTTCAAAATTCTAATTAGTCAAATAATGTTTCTGGTTATCATGTGACCTTCCAAGGGGAACATATTCTAATGACTATTTAGGCTTTATTTATTGGAGGGGTATCATGTTATAACACTTATTTAACCTTTTCTAGTTATTTTAAATACTATAATATATAGAGTTACATTTCCTTGCAAATACCTAGATGTTAAAAATCTTATGCTTTTCCTTTTGAAATAAAAGTGGGATTTAATATATATATATGTACATGCACACACTCACACATATAATCTCATTAGGATGGACATAAAATTTTAATCAAACATCATAGGATCAGTGCTAAACAATTTGAATTTAGATTGCATATCATCTCCATGGTTTTCAGATTAAGAATATCAGAAAGATAATATGGTATCTTGATGACATGTTTGTCAATTAGAATGCAACCTTTTGAAACCAGACTATTATATTTAGTAAAGAATTATTCTCTGTCCACAAACTGTTAAATCATATTCCAATGTCCATGAGAGAGGCCTCATAACCAAATAATAAAATCTACAGCATTAATAGTAAGTCAATTTGTGGCCACATTTCAGGGAACAGAATTCTCACTAACTTCAAGTTTAGTTAGAATGCAGCTGTTACAGTAAGAGGTTATCTATACAAGTAGAATTTAAGTAGTGGCTATCATCTTGTATTTCAAAAACTAAATTCTCTCCTTGAATGTATATAGGCAAATTGTATTGATTTTAGAATATTAGCTGACTTTTTTTAAAAAAAACGTTTTGATATTTGTCATTATCACTAGAAAATAGAATATTTAATTGAAATAAATACAGCCACATTAATTGCCTATGTGTATATTATAAACCTTAATTAATTTCATTTCTGTACATTTTTTAATTTATATATGTCACAATGTCATTTCTTTTAATAATAAAGATGTCTATATTCCTATTTAAGTTTGAAAAGCAATTTTCATTATGTAGGCATCAAATGTTATATTTCCTTGGGGCTTTTGCAAATATGATCCAAATTTTATCTGTTAACACATAATTATTTTAGACTCAGTTTTGTGGTAATTTACCTAGATTATTCACTTTGAAAGGAAAATGACAAAATACAGAATTTCTGACATTTTTTAAATAATAATTTCTAAATTTAAAATGTTCTCATTTGAAATCGATACTATCAAGTGTTTCAAATAATTGGACTCCCTCCAGAGTCAACTGATGTTTTTAAAATTTCCATTTGAACTTTAAGGCCAAACATATCATCCTCTTTATCCCCTATGTTCATTTCAACCACATACTGCAAGATGAAATCTCGTGTGGACCAGTATGGCATGATGGATAACATAAACCCACTGCTTGTAAAATTTCTAGTAAGAAGATAGAAAACAGGATAAATAAAGTGCTATTCAAGATAACACTTCTTTTCTCAAACTGTGGGCAGGACTGTAGTCTTAAACTTCTCTCTCCTTTCCCTTTGATAACAGTTATGGGCCTAAATAGTAGCTGTGAGAAATGTATAAATACAAGAATTGGCAACCTTAAAGTATTTTCTCCTATGTTTTTAATAGTAAAATTGCTTTTTTAAAAAATATATCTTATGTATTTATTTGACAGAGAGAGATCACAAGTAGGCAGAGAGGCGGGCAGAGAGAACGGAGGAAGCCCATGTGGGCCTTGATTCCAGGACCCTGAGATCATGACCTGAGCCTGAGCCCAAGGCAGAGGCTTTAACCCACTGAGCCACCCAGGCACCCAAAATTGCTTTTTTCAGTTTGGATAGTATTGTTCCATATTCTTGGTAAGTTCGACTATACAAACAGTAAGACAGACTTCTAAGTAAATAATACTCAACCTTGGAATCTCACAATTTGAGAGATCTAGTGGAGCATAGAAGTCACTGTCAAAATAAAATACCAAGATCCATTATGCTTGTCTGTCTTCCTTAATGTAAACAATTCAGAGAGCCCTAGGACTTAAATCAGTAAGAAAGGAAGCACTACATCTAGGATAAGACAAAATGAATAAATAAATGTCAAATCTACTGAATCAAACTAGTTTAAAATTAACTTAAAATCTAAGAATGCAATGTAATGGTCTTGATTTCACCAAGAAAAATTGATTTGCACAGAGAAAATACAGAAGTAGCTTGTCTGTTGCTAAATAACTTCATGGATCACTGTATGGTGCTATACGTCCCAATTGTTAGAAGTTTGAAGTGACTTCTTATTTAGATCAGTATTCTCTCAATATGAAAAGCCTAACATTTCCCTCCAATAATAATGGATGCAATGAGTACACATGCAAAAGTACACAGATATATAAAACCTACTTCATATGTACACCTTTCTCAGACATGTAGCTCTTTTCTTAAGTGAGCGTTTAGTACTTCTTCTAAGTACATTCTGTGGATAGCTAAGTAGGAAAATACGAAGGAGCAGGAGCATTGACACTTTGTATCTCTAAACACAATGGCTCTTTCCTCACAAATTAATTTTAATATCTATGGGTAGTTTGTCATGAATTGAAAAGTTTTGCATCAATACACACAATTAGATTTATATGCAAATTTTGGAGTTCTTCTGGAATACAAAGAGGTGTACTTTGAGATAAGGGAAGAGAGGAATAAAAAAATGAAACTTCAAAATCTCAAGTGTAACTGGGAAGTAGCTGTGATTTTTTTCTCTCTTCTGCTTTTAGCACAAATATGTATGAATTAGTATTTTTTTTTTCAAACTTGGTATGATAGACAAGTGGAAAAAAAAAAACCAGGAAAATTAGAGAAATGAAATTTGGAATGTGTTTCCAAAAACTGGTTAAAGCTTAAACTATAATTCCTAAGTAGTGATGATATTGTTGCTGTCTGGTTTTTCCTGTTTCTTTCCAAACACCTCTTGCCTCCATCGAAAGAAAAAGCTTAAGGTGATTTGTGCAAGCTCATGACTCCCTCATATGCAGGCTCCCCATCATTTTCTGAAGTGGGTATGTCTGAAAACAAAGATACCACATTGTTTCAGTCCTCCTCTCTATCCCTGTTCTGGTGGCCCTACTTTTCTTGGTCACGAAATAGTCTTAGACTGTGATAGGTTCTAGAAAGACAGTATTTTCCATAAAGCCAGACAATATTAAACCTCTGTAGTATCTTCCATAAAGGAAAATATAAAATACTTGTGTGTGTCCAGAGAAAAAGAAAGTGAAGGGTATGCTGTGTTTCTTTGAAGCCTTTGTGTTCTGTTTTATGATGGGCAATATGAGTACTTAAAGAGAGAACTTCAAGGGTGCTTGGGCTTGCTTTTATTTATTAAGTGAGGCTTACAGTTCTATACTTTTGCAAATGTCTTTATGTGATAAGAATCATGACCTTCACAGACATAGAAATCCTGGACTTTATAAACTCAATAACATTTTAAGAATAGGGGAAGTGTAAATTAATATATAATAATTCACTGAAAGAAGAAAAAGAAAAAAATATGCTCAACATTATCTTCAGCCATAGGGAAGGAAAGATAAATTAGTCACACATAGAGATCAGTAAACTGGCCATGAAGATTACTGTTAACTCTTATATAAATGACTAACTGGAGGACTTGAAATATAATTAATTGCCTATTGTAGATATTTCCTCAAAGTAGTAACAAATGCTTGATTGTCTGCAATTACTTCTGCTTCAGGCATACAAACTCCATGAAACAAGATGCAGTGAAGTCTCTCAACATCAGTCACATTCAAAATGTACAGAAGCAGCAAAGGAAAAGGGGATTCAAAATTAAATAGTGACCTCTCAAATTGTGGTTTTATAGGGATACTGAAATTATCATCTATATGAACAGTGACATGTTATGGAAATAGGAAAAAGATTCTGACGATAACTTAGAGCTAAATCTTTTAAATATTTTTTAATGGCTGAGTAAAATGTTTGCCATCTCATGAGAGTCAACTGTATCATCTCCTCCCTCTAATACCTGCATTTTCCCGTTCTTTAATGATGCTGTTTCCTAAAAAAAGAAAAAAACAATAATAAAAAAATAAATAGAATTGTGCTGTTTCTTTTCCCAAACATAAAGACTAGATTTGTCTAATGGAAATCAGCCTAAAAGTTGATGATATAAAATTATTTTTCTGGTTTTAGTTTTACTATCTACCATGAAACTCAACTAGGTTTCTGAATTGAGGATTCCAGAAACCTTGGCCTCTTCAATGTGAACAGTGCGAGAAATCTAAAGTATTTTTATTTCTTTTACTCAATAAATTTCTTAAAGTCCTAACATGCAAGGCACATTGTTTTATATGCTATGAAAATATAAAGATGAATTGGTCAAGGATTATGCCTTTAAGGGACTCTCAGTCTAGTAAGGAAGACAAAACAATTCTTTAAACTTATTAAAAAATTTGGTTTCTAATATATGAGCTTCAAGATTAAGAGATATATCATAGTTATTAATGATTTTTCTAATTCTTGATAAAAATAGCATGGGTCAAAAATTGCAGATGAAAACCAATTAGGAAGTCTGAACTAATAGTGCCTTTATCTGAAAAATGAATATGTATAAAAGCAGGCAATAAAAATATTTTAAAGAAATACATCTCCTTTCAGTAGAGATTGGAGAAGGATATTAGAGATAATCCAATCCAATTTTATCATTTTGAATAAAGGAAAAATGGTACTCAGTGTAGGCGACTGACTTATTTATGTATTAACAGCTAAGCCAGGACTAGAAATTCAAGATCACAAACTCTAGTCCCGTGTTCTGTGCATTATGGAAATGCAATCTTTATGTACAAAGTACTACTTTTCATTTGAGGATATAAGGCAAATATATGCAATTTGGAGAAAAGTAAAATATAATTCAAAACTTTCTTTCAAAGAGTATTTATTAAGACATTATTGTATTTTAAAATAGTGGTTTCTATGAACTAAAGTGGTCTGTAAACAAACAGGAACAGAAAGGTATATATTTATTCCCATGGTAAAAAAAAGAAGGGATGAGAGAAATTATGATAAAAATTGAGAACACAGGGTGAGGGAAATAATTATAAAATGTTTTCTAAAAAGAGTGAATTAGGTTAGTCAGGTTATAGGAGAGGTATTGGTAAAGGAATATTAGTACAGGAGATGGGTTTTGTAAATTAAGAAAATACATTAACCATGTCTTTTATTTCATCTGTTAGTATTTTATAATTTATAGCTATTCACTTGATAAACTTCTATATATTTTTAAAGATTTTATTTATTTATTTGACAGAGAGAAACACTGCTAGAGACAGAATACAAGCAGGCGGAGTGAGAAAGGGAGAAGCAGGCTTCCTGCTGAGCAGGGAGCCCAATGCAGGGCTTGATCTCAGGACTCCGGGTTCATGACCTGAGTCGAAGGCAGTCACTTAACCAACTGAGCCACCCAGGCACACCTAAACTTCCGTATTTTTGACAGATAGCTTACATTACCTGTATTATGTTTATTGGTATGTTTTCATCAAGTGATTTTTTTTTAGATCTTTTAATTAAAATATAATTAATATACAATGTTATATTTGTTCCAGATGTACAACATATTGATTCAACAATGCTATACATTACTCAGCACCAACTGTAATAGAGGTGATTGCCATCTGTCACAATACATTATTACAATGTTACTGACTACATCCCTTATGCTGTATTTTTCATCTCTGTAACTTATTTATTTTATAACAGGAAGGTTGTATTTCTTAATTCCTTTTTCTATGTTATCCCTCCCCTACATATCTCTCTTCTGGCAACCACCACTCTGTCTTCTGTATTTAAGAGTCTATTTTGGTTTTTGTTCATTTTTTTTTTTATATTCCACATATAAATGAAATCATATAGGATTTGTCTTTCTCTTCTTTCCTCTAGCATAAACCCTCCAGGTCCATTTGTATTGCTGTAAACATCAAGACCACATTATTTTTTTTATGACTAACATTCCATTTTGTGTGTGTGTTTGGCAGGGTGGGTGTATCATTGGGAAACTTTTTTTTTTTTTTTTTTAAGATTTTATTTATTTATTTGACAGAAGAAACACAGTGAAAGAGGGAACACAAGCAGCGGGAGTGAGAGAGGGAGAAGCAGGCTTCCCGCCAAGCAGGTAGCTGGATGTGGGGCTCGATTCCAGGTCTCCGGGATCATGACCTGAGCCGAAGGCAGTCGCTTAACAAACTGAGCCACCCAGGCGCCCGGGAAACTTTTGTAACCTAACATAATCTATTGTGGAAAAAGTTTCATGTGCACTTGAAAAGATTGTATTTTTTTTTAAAGATTTTATTTATTTATTTGACAGAGAGAAACACAGGCAGAGAGGGAACACAAGCAGAGGGACCGAGAGAAGGAGAAGCAGGCTTCCC
This sequence comes from Spilogale gracilis, assembly GCA_004023965.1. Lineage (NCBI taxonomy): Eukaryota > Metazoa > Chordata > Mammalia > Carnivora > Mephitidae > Spilogale > Spilogale gracilis. Next base: position 20,667 of record PITA01019946.1, on the reverse strand, counting down.
GCCGAGCAGGAAGCCCGATGTGGGACTCGATCTCAGGTCTCCGGGATCATGACCTGAGCCGAAGACAGTCGCTTAACCAACTGAGCCGCCCAGGCGCCCGAAAAGATTGTATTTGTTGTTGTTGTTGTTTTGTTTTTTAGATGGAATGTTCCATATATATCTGTGAAGTACATGTGGTCTAATATGTCATTTAGAGCCACCATTTCCTTATTGATTTTCTGTCTGGATGATCTATTCACTGATGTAAGTAGGGCATTGATGTCTCCCACTGTTATTAGTTTACAATCAAATTCTCCTTTTATGTCTATTAACATTTGTTTTATGTATGTAAATACTCCTATATTGGGTGCATAGATATTTACAATTGTTATATCTTCTTGGATTGATGGATTGGTCCTTCTTTAACTACATAGTACCCTTCTTTGTCTCTTACTACAGCGTTGAATTTAAAGTCTATTTTGTTTTAAAGTCTGTTTTGTCTAAGTATTGCTTTTCCAGCTTTCTTTTCATTTTGATGTCTATTTACATGAAACATGATTCTCCACCCTACTCACTTTCAATGTGGAGGTGTCTTTAGGTCTAAAATGAGTTTTTTATAGGCAGCATGTAGATGGGCTTTTTTTTTTTTTAACCATTCTAATGCCTTATGTCTTTTGATCGGTGCATTTAGTCCATTTATAGTCAAATGAATTACTGAGGGATATGCATTTATTGTCATTTTATTACTTGCCAATGTTTTTGGAGGATTTCTCTGATCCTTTCTTGTCTTTATTACTTTTGGTCTCTTGAGGGGTCTCCTTTAATATTTCTTGCAGGGCTGGTTTAGTGGTCGTGAACTCCTTTAGTTTTTGTTTGTCGGGAAACTCTACTTCTCTTTCTATTCTAAATGATAGCCTTACTGGATAGAGTATTTTTGGCTGCAGAGCTTTCTCTTTCAGTACTTTCAATATATCATGCCACTCTCTTCTGGCTTGCAAAATTTCTGTTGATAAATCTCCAGCTAATTGTATGTATTTTCCCTTGTTAATTAAGGACTTCTTTTGTCTTGCTGATTTAAGATATTTCTTTATCACTGTATTTTGCAAATGCAATTACAGTGTGTTTCATCTATGACCTACTTTTGTTGATTTTCATGGGAGTTCTCAGTGCTTCCTGGATCTGGTTATCTGTTTCTGCCCCTAGCTTAAGAAAGTTTTCTGCTATTATTTATTGAAACAAATGTTCTGCCCCCTTTTATCTCTCTTCTTTTTCTGGGACTCCCATAATATGAATGCTATTATGTTTGATGGAGTCACTGAGTTCCCTAAGTTCTATTCTCCTGTTCCATAATTCTTTCTTTTTTTTGTTCAGCCTCACTATTTTCCATTTTTTGTCACTAACTGATCCTTCTGTTTTCCAGCTTGCTGTCCATTGCACCAAGTCTGTTTTCAATCTCATTTATTATATTCTTCACCTTTGATTGATACTTTTTATGTTTTTTTTTTTTACTCTTTTAACTCTGTGGTAATGGTCTCACTAATGTCTTCTTTTCTTTTTCAAGTCCAGTGAGTATCCTTATGACTATCACCTAAATTCTCCATCAGACATGCTACTTATATTCATTTGTGTAGGTCTCTGGCTGTGGCCTTATATTTTTTCATTTGGGATAAATCCCTTCATCTTGGCATTTTGTCTAAGCCTCTTCTCCCATGTGTTAGAAAAGCCAGTTATATCTTCTGCTCCTGAAAGTAATGGCCTTATAAAGAAGAGGTCCTGTGGCGCCCAGGTCCTGGAGCTTCAGGTAATGCCTTTAGTGTGTTGTGCATGTGTTCTGCTGTTCTATCCTTCAGGGCAATTGTCTACAGAAGCTATCCTTGCTTGCTGAGGGTGGTGTTTTTTGCCTAGCCTAAATGTAGTGAGTTTTATTTAAGTGTGCTCTGGTGTTGTGAAATGAGACCTGACAGAACTCTTTGGTTGGGAGAGGTGGTGTGGGCAGAGGTTTCTGCTGATTTTCTGGGGAAGGAGTCCAGTGCACTGGGATTGAAGCAAGCTTGACTGAGAAAGGAAATTCTGCCAAAGTTCAGGGGATGGGGCTTGGTTTAAGCAAGTTAGGCAGCCAGTGTCAGTGTTGTGCTTCTGCCTGCAGGTAGCTAGCTGTGTGTTTATGCTGATGAGCTAGGGAGGAAAATGGTGCCAGCCAATTTCTTTGTTCTTGGAGAGGTATCTCTATAAATTCTACCTCTCAGAGATACACTCTGAGAAGAGGAACTGATCTCCCCTCAGTATACTGCAGGTGTTCTTCACATTGCTGTTCCCACATGTCTTCCCCTGGGTTGTTTGCCTGCCTTGTCTCCACAAGAAGCATAGTGCCCTTTAGGTTTTATCCCATGCAAGCCTGCCAACATTTAAAAATCGAGAGCTTAAGCCCCAGTGGTTGAAAGAACTCACAAAATTCAGCCCCTCTCATTATCTAAGCCAATGGTTTTGGGGAAATACTCTGTGTGTTTCCTTATGTACTCTTTTCTCTCTTGCTCTTCTCTGGAACCATGGCTCCCTTCCTTCTATAGCACCCATCATTCATTTCTCATCTAAACCACATCCCTGAACTTCCTACTTTCTTTAATTTAACCCCTTCTTTCTCTTTAGTTGTGCAGTTTGTTTGTTCAGTTTTAGGTCTATTTCTGGTGTACTTAGAATGATTTATTTTAAAGATTTTTTTTAAAATTTATTTATTTGACAGAGAGAAACACAGCTAGAGAGGAAACACAAGCAGGGGGAGTGAGAGACGGAGAAGCAGGCTTCCCGCCATGCAGGGAGCCTGATGCGGGGCTCCATCCCGGGTCTCCAGGATCATGACCTGAGCTGAAGGCAGTTGCTTAACCAACTGAGCCACCCAGGTGCCCCTACTTAAGATGATTTGATAGTTAGCTAGTTTTGTTCATGCGATGAGAGAAGCCCACAGTCCTCTTACCCTGCCTCCATCTTCCTCTCTCTCATGTCTCTTCTTAAAGCTGTGAAGTCCCAGAATACCTTTTTTTTCCAAATATGTGGAATGACTTGTCTTCTAAAATAAAGGAAAATGGGTCTTTTATATAAACTGTCACTACATGGTTTGTTAAAGTGCTTCTTTGCAAGGCTTTCAATATTTTCTGGAAATATTAAAGAGGAATCTATAGGTTGTTTAGACAGGAAATATTATTGCTTAGGGAGAATTAATAAATGCATTGATCATTTGACCAAGTAAAATTTGGTCATTTAATAAGAATTTATTTTGTACCAAAGACATTTAAATCTTGTAAGAATCCTACAACTTTGGTATAATTACTATTGTCTTTAAAGTTAAAGAAATTGAGGGCACCTGGGTGGCTCAGTGGGTTAAGCCTCTACCTTCAGCTCAGGTCATGATCTCAGGGCCCTGGGATCGAGGCCCACATCGGGTTCTCTGCTCGGCGGGGAGCCTGCTTTCTCCTCTCTCTCTGCCTGCCTCTCTGCCTGCTTGTGATCTCTCTCTCTGTCAAATAAAAAAAAATATATTAAAAAAAAAGTTAATGAAATTGAGGTTCAAAGGGTTAAGTTCAAAAATAAATTATTTTCCTTTGAACCTTGCATCCTGAACTCTGGAGTCTCAATGAGAAGTTGTCTGGAAACAGACTTTAAACTTCTATTTCTCTAATTACATGGCTTTGGATTGGGGCTTCCCACATAGGACCTCATCCTCTGCCTACACCTCTTCTGTCAAGAGATCCAGAAATGTTGGCTCCAGGTGTCTGTTGGCTCAATCCTATTGTGGGAAGTCCATCTTGGTGACCTTAGAAGTAACATGGTGGAGAGTACAAGCAAATAAGAGTGGGAGGGAAAGAGATTGACATACCAATTAAAGCTCACACATAAAAAGAAAACTGAAGAGAACATTAACCTAGGCTCACTTTGTTCCCCTCTTCTTCTCTTTTTTCTTTCCTTCCTTCCCTCCATTTCTGTCTTCCTTCTTTTTCCCATGTTTTCCCTTAAACACCCACAGGGCAGAACTTTCAGTCACTAATCTCTACCTCAGTGTTCATAATACTAGCTGTATATATCAAACTCCATAGAAATAATGCCATTTACATATATATCTGTAGAGAGGCACTATAACTTAGAAAAAACTAAGAATTTGAATGAATTCTACTTCTACATTTATAGGTTGTATCAACTTAGGGATCCTTCATAAAACCTTTGTACCCCTGTTCCTTCATATAAGTACCTTACTCATATGATTTTTATGAGGATAAAATGAGGTAATGTTCATTAAGTTCTTGGTACCCAAGTAAATAGAAATAATTAAAAAATGCACAGTTTTATAGTTTCTTCATATACATATATATGTGTGGGCACACACACAGAAAATAGAGCTGTCAGTGGAATAGAATGTGTTTGTTAAGATTTTATTATATTTTTATCCTTGTAATCTGATTAATAAAGACTTTATTGTGTTTTTTGGTGAAATGAGATATCAGAATCAATTCCAAAATGTGATGAACCAAATTGGAATCTATATCCTTCTATTATGGTACTGATTTCTCAAAAAAAATTTTCTATTTTAATATCTGATTCATAATCCAATTTTCCCTGGTACGTTCTACATTCTATCTCCATGCATCCAATGGCAATGACTCTCCTTTAGTGGAAAACACAAAGCTGAAAGAAACAGAACTATGAATATTTCATGAAAATTGACAAAATGTGTCACTAGCTGAAACTACTCAAAATGGAATACTATCAACATTTTATGAGAATAATGATAGACATATAGATAAATACATTTAAAGAGAAAAGGATTTTTGCCTTTGTATTCAGTTATGGAATAGCTCCATATAAAATAATATATATATATATATATTTATATATATATATATATATATATATATATAATTTACTTATTAATTTGAGCTCTCTTTGTTCTCTTCCTTTGTCAAGTTTCACTAGACTTTCTTTTATTTCATTATCCCAACAAAATGCCACCTTTTTATTCCTATGACTTTGTAGTTGACTCAGGATTCAGTCATTTAACAAATCTTTTTAGAGCACTTTTCTTAAACATTTCTATGAACAAGATTCAGACTGAACATGAGAAAACAGAATAATAAAACATGGATCTTATTTTTTAAATATTCTATCTATCTATCTATCATCTATCTATCTATCACATATCTATCTTTTATCCATCTATCTAAGAGAGAGGGGATGGAGAAGAGCAGAGGGAGAGGGACAAGCAAAATCTAAGCTGAGTGTAGAGCCCAAGGTGGGACTTGATCTCAAGACCCTGAGATCATGACTGGAGCTGGAACCAAGAGTCTGGTGCTCAACAAACTGAACCACCCAAGCACCCCAACATGGATCATATTTTTGAGAAATTTATAGACTAGTAAGGTAAGCGGGATATATGAATACAGTAGTGGATTAATATATTTAATGTATAAGGTAAAATTATATGCAGAAGAGAAGAAAATATTAAGATTCTTAGGGTACATCTGCCAAAAGTAGATGATTGATGCATCCTCCTGAATTAAGGTTTACTGAGTTAAGTTGCAGTAACAAGCAATCCCCATATTTTAATAACCTTCAGTAACAAATGTTATTTTCTTTTATATTATTATTCTTTGCAGGGTAGCTGAAGATCTTTATTCTAGCATGAATATGCCTTAAAGGCCCTCTCTGGAACATGCTGGCTTCATGTTGGGCAGAGTAAAGGGTAAACTATGCTATAAGCCTGTAATGACTTTATCTTTTTTAAGATTTTATCTATTTATTTGTCAGAGAGAGAGAGAAAGAGAGAGAGAGAGCGCGCACAAATAGGGGGAGCAGCAGGCAGAGGGAGAAGCAGGCTCCCTGCTGAGCAAAGAGCCAGATGTGGGACTCAGTTCCAGGACTCTGGAATCACGACCTGAGCTGAAGCAGATGCTTAACCAACTGAGCCACCCAGGTATCCCTCATGTAGACATTAAATCTTCTCCTAGGAACTAACACAACCCTCCCACTGATATTTCATTGGTCAAAGCAAGGCAGCTACCTTATGTTGATAGATCAGAAAGACTAATCCTACACAAAGGAATCCAGTAAAAAAAGACCAATCAGAATGGGACAAAGGAAGTGGCAGTAAATAATTTGAAGAAGAGACACATAGACCCACCCTTGGGTCCAAAGAAGGAGAAAAAGTCAAGTTAAAAATATACATTAAAAGTGCTTTATCTTATTTTATTTTTTTCAAGATTTTATTTATTTATTTGACAGAGAGAGACACAGCAAGAGAGGGAACACAAGCAGGGGGAGTGGGAGAGGGAGAAGAATGCCTTCTGCAGAGCAGGGAGCCCCATGCAGGGCTTGATGCCAGGACCGTGGGATCATGACCTGAGCTGAAGGCAGATGCTTAACGACTGAGCCACCCAGGTGCCCCAAGTGTTTTTTCTTCATTACAAAGCTCTATTTTTTTATTTAAGTAATTGAATATTATTTTTTAAAAGCATAGGCATTTATCTACACACATACTAAAAACACCATTGGCTGGGAATATTTATTAAATAATCAGTTTCTATGTGATGATAGTTGAAAATTTTTATAAATTCCTGTTTCCACTTGCAATTCATTCTGAAAGTAAATACTCAAAAACTGAAATTGGCCACAAGGAAAGCTACTTTCCCAGGATCCCATATCAATAACTTTTGAAGGAATTTCTAGCTTCACTCTGTGAGAGCTTTAACCAAAATATATCTTAAGAATGTTTTTAGTTTATAACTTAACATCTGAATGAACTTATTTGTTCCCTCAGTAAACTCATACTTTATTTATTTTTTTAAAAATATTTTATTTATTTATTTATTTGACATAGAGAAACACACCTAGGGAGGGAACATAAGCAGGGGAGTGAGAGAGGGAGAAGCAGGCTTCCTGCTGAACAGGGAGCCCAATGTGGGGCTTGATCCCGGGACTCTGGGATCATGACCTGAGGCGAAGACAGATGCCTAATGACTGAGCCACCCACGTGCCCCTAAACTCATACTTTAAAAAATATCATAATACCGTATTATGTATTTGTATTTGCTAAATCACTCTGAACGAAGAATATAAATTTATATCCTTAAATGAAGTACATTTTCTTTTTTTTCCTGTTAGTTTCTAATTTTACCTTTGGAATCATTTTATCTAATATGTGGCACTCTTATTCTATTTAATTAGGGTTATTAATGTTTTGTTTTCATATTTAAAAGTAAGAATATTTGATTCTCATGTAAAGACAGAACAGTCAACTATCTTTTAAACATACAAAAGGTACAAATTTTAGATGTTAAAAATACATGCACATTGTTCTATTAGTCTCAATATGTACAGTACATTCTTTCCCTTTGATTTTAGTGTCTTTTTTTTCTTTTCTATCACTTCAATGGACAGTATAATTCAAAATGAAAATAAAACAATTCTTTAAGATAATTTTACAGACCCTTTCTACATTCCATTTTTGTGGATAAATCCAGGGAATTGTCATATTTTAGAATTGCTGGTCAAAGACCTTGTCTAGGGGTTTTTGCTGGGTATATAGCTTATTTTAAAATATGATAAATGAATTGACAAACACTGATGTGGGAGCAATGGGAGGACAGAAAAGGAATGTTTAACCAAAGGAAATGTAACAGATGAGGGATGAATATCAGATGTATAAGAAAAAAGATAACAGAATTAAGGAAGGCGTTAGAAAATGGGGTTTTCAGGAAAGGAAACTGCATATTCAGTGGTGAGAAGTTGGCACACTTCTTGTGGTGCAAGAGGCTGAGCTGATTGGAGGCTTCAAGTGAGAACTTTGTCACAAGGGTCAGGAACTGGAATTTTATTTTGAGGCTGAAGGAAAGCCACTAGAGTTTCAAGTATAGGGTTAAACTTTTGGAAATATTCTGGCAGCAATGTTGAAATATCTCCAACACAGGACAGGTAGATGGCATTGAAGAAACTTACAGTATTCTGGGCAGGGGATCTGAATAGTCAGACCTAAGGCATTCATAGTAGAGAGAGGATGAGAAGGAACAACAAAAGTTAATAAAAACTCTGTGTGGCTGAAATAGCCACCTAGGAGATCATACTTAGCAAGCAAAAACTTGCCTGTTATGGAACATGAAGCATGTAAAATATGCCCATAATTACAAGAACTCATGAAATGATTGTAACATGAAACAAATTGCCTTGCTAGTAAAAGCTATTTCAAGTGATCTTCAAGAGGAGATGGTTTTCAAATAACCACTTGGGTTATTAAAAGCAAAGCAGTCAAGATACCAGTAAATTAACTTTTAAAAAATATGTGTTGACAAAGGATTAGATCAATATTATTTATTCATGGATATTCTTACATGTTTATTTCAGTAGCGTGCCAACATTTTGGATTATGCACTGTAATAGTGATTTTTTTTTAACTATGTATCCCAAATATGTATGTTGACTTCAATATGTCATACACATACACCACCAAACTAATAGAATATTTATATCATAAAATATATTAAACATAAGAAAGTTAATTAGGTGAGGTATATATCAGATAAAGTATTTATTTATATTTTTATTAATGCAAAACATTTGGTTTCAATAAAATCAATGGTAATATTTCTGTTGAGAATGATTACTTTATCATTTTTTAAAAAAAATCAGTTTACCAATTCAGGGATCTTTTGTAAAATTTAGTTTATTTTTAATAACATTTAAAAAATATTTTATTTATTTATTTGACAGAGAGAAACACAGCTAGAGAGGGAACACCCAAGTAGGGGGAGTGAGAGAGGGAGAAGCAGGCTTCCCACGGAGCAGGGAGCCTGATGTGGGGCTCCATCCTGGGTCTCCAGGATCATGACCTGAGCCGAAGGCAGTCGCTTAACCAACTGAGCCATCTAGGCGCCCCTTTAATAACATTTTTAACGACAATCATAGGTTAAGATAGAGAAAAACATAAAAATACACATATAAAATGTAAAAAACCATCATTGATTGCACTTTTTAATTCATTTTGATAACTTCTCAATCTCATTTTCCAATTATATATAGATTTTTCTTGGAATATAGATAGAAAATTTCCATTTTCCCCAATCCTAGAGAGTAATTGTAAATTAATATGTTTCATTTTTATATCTTTACAAATGAGTTACACCTGCTAAAAATTTTAGTTTAGCTTATTACCTAAATATTGTTTCAGTGTTTTGAAACTCTCAGATATATATGGCACATATCATTTTTAGAAACAAAATTACATAAAGATCGAAAAGTTTGCAAGCATCTCTTTTAAAACTATTCTTTCCATTGGAAAACTCTGAACAACAGTGACTTTTTCCCTTAATATTAAAATTCCACCTTATATTGAAATGACAGATTAACTGTTATTATTCATCTTGAATAAATCTGCTTGGCAACGAATTACAGGCTTATTATAGAGCTCAGCAAATTTGAAACTTATCTTTTTGTAAATGAGTGGAAAAATGAAAAAAATGAGTGACTTCACTTTATGCTCAACCGTACATTATAAATTATTGTATAATTTACTACTTAAAAATATTGTTTCCAAAAATTAATCATTTTATGGATGTCTAATAGCATAAAATTTGCATTATATTGTAATGCTTTGCTAGTAAAAGAATAATGAGTCCATCATTATCAACCCTTTATAATTACATGGTCTTTAGGAATCCTTCCACATGGTAAGCAATCAATGACCATCAGGTATATGAAACTAGTGAAGGCCACAGTGGCACTCAATCCAATGACTATTAGTAAAACATAATTTCTTTCTTGGTTTTGGTCAAATAAATGTAAGTAGTCATTACATTATTTATTTTTCTTTCTTAATCATTTTTCCATACAAGAACATTTCAAATCAATGATCAGAAAGCATCAAGTCACAAACTAGAACACCCCATAAAACTGTACTGCTAGTGACATGGATGGTACAGAAACGCTGTCTAGCTTCATCAGAAACTACAGTAATACAACGGGTTGATAAAGTTTTGTGTTTGTGTGTGTGCTCTGTAGCCCTCTGGCCATATGGGGAAAGTTATGTATCCCTTCTTCAAATAATATTTTCAAATTTAAATAATAAAATGCATCAGATTATAAAGGAGATTGATAGACTGAACTTTATTTTTCAAGATCTAAAAGTGATTTCAATAATGACTGAAATTTTATAATAAATGGAAATATATTTTAACGTCTTACATAAACTATGATATATGGATACCTCTAAAATTGGTATTCTGTATAAATTCACAGATATTATTATTAAGCAGGCATATCTGAGAGATAATGTGGATTCAGTTTCAGACCACTGCAATAGAGTGAATATTATGATAAAATTAATATGATGTTGATTGTTGGGACCTCCTGGCGCCCGCTAGTTTGCGGCCATTAGTGGAAGTCGGTTGGGGTGGCCTCTTGGGCTTCTTCGGAATACTTCTGAGTACATGAGTACACGACCTAGCTGAATCTTCCGGCCCTGGGCTCTTAGCCCCCCGGGCAGACTGGCGAACTTAGCCCCACCCAGCAGTCCGGCCTGAAATACGCCTAAGGCCACATAATGAGTTCCTATTGGCCCTTGCTACTTCTTTTACTCCCTCCTTTCCTCTCTATATAACTGTGTCTCTGACACAATAAAGCTGAGATTGCTGCGCCTTCATGGCCAACTCAACACCCGGCTCGATGTGGTTTTTTTCCCCGTTTCAGGGTGGTGATTGGGCCATCATCTCGCTCAGCCCCCCGGAGGATAACAGGCTGGTCCAGTTATCCCTCCCCTGCACCAGTGTTGCAGAGAGAGCAACAGTTGATATTTTAACTTCTTCCCAAAATATCAAATATTCTTAATGATATATAGAATGGTGAATCCTTTCCAGAGATTTTCAATTTACTTTGCCTAAATCTGTCAAAGGAATCTCTATCTATGCTGCTATAGCCTTTTTATAAAATGTGTTCCTTACCTAATAAGTCTTAAAGTTCTGGTCCATGAACTTTAGAGGGGAAGTTGTATTGCCAAGCATGAAAACATTTATCTCGTATGTCATTAACAGAGCTCTTGGTGATCAGATAGATGCATTGTCAATGAGTGATAAGATTTTAAAAGGAATCTTTTTTTTTTCCCTGATCAGTAGCTGTTAACAGTAGATTGAAAATATTCAGTAAGCTGTGTTGTAAGTTTGTGATATATTGTAAGTAATATTATTGCATATATTGTAAGTAATATTCAGTAAACTAAGTTGTAAGCTGTAAGATGTTCTGTTATCTAGTTTTTGTTATTCCATTTATAGAATACAGGCAGAGTAGATTTAGCGTCATTCTTGTTTTAATTACAGTTAACATACAATTTTATATTAGTTTCAGTTGTACAACATAGTGATTTGACAATTATATACATTATAAAATTATCACCATAAATGTAGTTACCACCTATAACCATGCATAATTATTATATTGACTATATTCCCTATAATGTACTTTTCAACTTTGTGATGTTTATTTTATAATTGGATGTTTATACCTCTTAATCCTCTTCACTTATTTCACCCATCTCCTCATTCACCTCCACTTTGGTTATCACCAGTTTTCTCTCTGTATTTATGATTCTGTTTCTATTTTTTCTTGTTCATTCATTTTATTTCTTACATTCCAATATAAATTATATGGTCTTTGTCTTTTTCTGACTTATTTCACTTTGCATAATACACTCTGGGTCTATCCATTTTGTCTTAAAAGCCAAGGCTTTATTCTTTGCTATGGGTGGATACACACCTTCTTTATCTATTCAGTTTTTGATGGACACTATCTACAAATAGCGACAATTTCATCTCTACCTTGCCAACTTGGATGTGTTCATATATTTTTCTTGTCTGATTGCTGTAGCTGGGACTTCCAGTAGTATGTTGAATAAAAGTGATGACAGTGGACATCCTTGTCTTGTTCCTGTTCTTAGAGGAGAGGTTTTCAGTATGCTTTTGTGGGTGAATTTGTCATATATGGCTTTTATTGATTTGAGTTAAGTTCCCTTTAATCAAGTTCACTTTGTTGAGAGCTTTTATCATAAATGGATGTTGAATTTTGTCATACATTTTCTCTTTAAGATGATCATAAGATTCTTATCTTTCCTTTTGTTAGTATGATCAAATTAATTGATTTGTGGATTTGGAGCCATCCTTGCATTCCTGGAATAAGTCCCACTTATTAACAGTGAATGATGCTTTTAATTTTTGTTGAATTCAGTTAGCTAATATTTTGCTGAGGATTTTGCATCTATATTCTTTGGGGGTATTGGCCTGTAATCTTGTTCTGTAGAGTCTTTGGTTTAATATCAGGGCAATTTTTGTCTCATAGAAATAATTTGGAAAAATTCCTCCCTCTTCTATATTTTGGAATAGTTTTAAAAGGATAGGTATTAAATCTTCTTTAAATATTGGTATAATTCACCTGTGAAACCATCTGGTCCTGGAATTTGTTGGGAATCTTGATTACTGATTCAATTTTGTTACCAGTAACTGGTATGTTCACTGGTATGAATTTGGTGTTTCCTGATTCAATGTTGGAAAATTATATGTTTCTAGGAATTTATTCATTTCTTCTATATTGTCCAATTTGTTGACATATTTTTTCTGATCTCTTCAATCTTGTGTATTTCTGTGGTATGGTTGTAAGTTTTCCTCTATAATTTCTGATTTTATGTGAGTCATCTCTCATTTTTCTTGGTGAGTCTAGTTAAAGGATTGTCAATTTTAACTTTTGAGTAAACCAGATCTTAATAGCTATTTTTAGTAGCTATTTCATTTATTTCGACTCTAATCTTTTTTTTTTTCTTCTTTCTACTAACTTTTCTCTTTCTAGTTCCTCTAGGTATTAGGTTAGATTGTTTATTTTATATTTTTCTAGTTTATTAAGGTAGGTCTAACTTCCCTCTTAGAACTGCTTTTGCTACCTCCCAAAGATTTTTAACTGTTGTGTTTCCATTTTCCCTTGTCTCCAGGTATTTTTCTATTTCCTCTTTGTTGTTTTTCTTGACCCATTGATTGCTAATAGCAAGTTTTTTAGCCTGACATTTGCATTATTTCCAGTTTTCTTCTTGGATTTAATTTCTAGTTTCATATAGTTGTGATTTGAAAAGATGCCATATGTAATTTCAATTTTCTTAAAATTATTGAGACTTGTTTTATAGCCTAGTATGAGCTCTCTCAAGAAGAATGTTCCATATGTACTTGAAAAGAGTGTGCATTCTACTGGTTTTGAATAGAATTTTCTGTGTATATCAGTGAAGTCCATCTGGACTAATGTATCATTCAGAGCCACCATTTCCTCATTGATCTATCCATTGAAGTAAGTGAAATGTTGAAGTACTATACTATTATTGAATTACTTTCAACTTCTTCCTTTATCTCTGTTAATGTTTTCCTTATATATTCAGGTGCTCCTATGTTGGATTCATAGATATGAATATATCTATGGTTGGTTAAAATGGATTTTATAATTATTATATCTTCCTTTTGGATTGATTTCTTTATATTATGTAATCCCCCACTTGGTCTCCTATTATAAATTTTGTTTTAAAGATTATTTTGTCTGATATAACTGTTGCTCCTCCTACTGCTGCTGCACTGTTTCTCCTTCTCCTTCTTTTTCTTTCTTCTATTTGCATAGACTATCTTTTTCTATTCATTCACTTTAAGGCTGTGTGTCTTTAGGCTTAAGTGAGTTTCTTGTAAATAACACATAGATTTTTTTTAATCCATTCAGTACCCTAGATCTTTTTTTTTTTTTAAGATTTTATTTATTTATTTCACAGAGAGAGATCACAGGTAGGCAGAGAGGCAGGCAGAGAGAGTGAGATGGAAACAGACTCCCTGCTGAGCAGAGAGGCTGATGTGGGCCTTGATCCCAGGACACTGAGATCATGACCTGAGCTGAAGGGAGAGGTTTTAACACTCTGAGCCACCCAGGCACCCATCATTACCCTAGATCTTTTGAGTAGAGCATTTAGAAAATTTAATTTAAAGTTTTTATTGATGGATATGTATGTATTGCCATTTTACTTTACATTTTATTTTATTTTATTTTATTTTATTTTATTTTATTTTATTTTATTTTGTATTTCTCAGTTCCTTGTTTTTCTCTTGCTCTTTTCCCTTGTATTTAATGACATTCTTTAGTATTATGCTTGGATTTCTTTATCGCTTTTTGTGTATTTACTATAGGTTTTTGGTTTGTGGTTATGAGATTCATATATAACATCCTAAGTATTTAACAGTCTATATTAAATTGATGGTCACTTAAGTTTGAGCATATTCTAAAAGCACTAAATTTTTACTTTCATGTCTCCACATTTTATATATATAATATTTAAATCTGTGAGTTTCTTAAGTAATTTTTAAAAATACAATGGATTTTATAATTTCTTTTCTTTTAATCTCCAGACTAGCTTTATAATAATTGATCTATTACCTTTACCATATTTACTTTTACAGGAAAATTTTTGCTTTCATAATTTTCTTCTAGTTATGGCCTTCTTCTCCTCAATGATTTAATGAGTCATTTTAACATTTCTTGTAAGACTAGGTTTGTGGTATCTTTGTTTCCCTGCTATTTTCCATGTGGTCCCTCTATCCTTTGTTGCACAAAAACTGTTCAGTCAGCACTCAGTTTTCCTCAGGAGAAATCCCTATCTACATATGTATAGATTCAGTATATCTGTGAGAGGAGGTGAGTTCAGTGTCTTCCTGTGCTACCATTTTAGACCCATCTCCAATTTAACACAATACTTAAGCGTCCCAGAATTTTTGAAATAGTAAATGAGCAATGTCTTTTAACTTTAAGTTACCAGTTACATTACCTCCTAACAATATAATTACCCTGTCCTTTGAAATTTTAAAGAAAGGCATGACTTCTCCTTTTAATATACACTTCTATCTGTATTTAAAAAAATCATTAACTACCTTCATTAATTATCTCAGCTGGACCTTCTGGATAACTCATTGCAGTTTCTATATCAGCACTTGCAGCTTTATCTTGTATTTTCATGTTATGAAAGTAGCTTCTTTCCTTAAACCTCATAAGCCAACCTCTGCTAGCTTTCAACTTTTCTTCTGCAGCTTCCTCACCTCTCTTAGCCTTCAGAGAATTTAAGAGAGTTAGGGCCTTGCTTGGGATGAGGCTTTGGCTTAAGAAAATGCCATAGCTGGTTTGATCTTTCCAGACCACTCAAAATTTTTCCATATTAGCATAAGGCTGTTTCAGTTTCCTATTATTTTTGTGTTTATTGGAATAGGATTTTTACATTTTTAATTTTCAAGAAATTCCTCTGTATTCACAACTTGACTGTTTTGTGCAAATTTACTAACTTTTGGCCTGTCTTGGCTTTCAACAAGCCTTCCTCACTAAGCTTAAACCTTTCTAGTTTGGGGATTGAAGTGAGAAATGTGCAACTCTTCCTTTCACTTGAATACTTGGAGCCATTGTAAGATTATTAATTGGTCTAATTTCAATATTATTGTTGCCCCAGAAATAGGGAGGCCTGAAGAGTGGAAAAGAGATGAAGTAATGGCTGGCCTGTGTAGTACTCAGAGCACGCACACATTGAGTTCACCATTGTATATGGGTGTGGTTCATGGTTCCCCCAAACAATACAATAGTAACATCAAATATTACTGACCACAGATCATCATAATACATATAATAATTTAAAAGTTTAAAATTCTGTGAGAATTATCAAAATGTGGCACAGAGGGTACAAAGTGAGTAAATGATGGAAAAGTGATGCTTATAGGGTTGCTTGATACATGGTTGCCCCAAACTTTCAATGTGAGAAAAGCACAGCATCTATGAAAGTGTAATAAGGCAAAATGCAATAAAATGAAGCATGCCTATAGTCTGTTATCCATTTTCATAATACAAGAACTATTACTTTTCTACTAAAAGTTGGTTAAAATATAGAAATAGGTAACATTTATCCATCCTAATTCCTGCACTGCTTGACTTTTGGCCATAGATTCCAAGTTAAACCTCTTGATAAAAAGGTTAGCCAGCTGAGAATATCAAAGAAATAATATTCTGGATTCAGTGACAACTAGCCATGTCACAATAATTAGATAAGTAGGTTAGTAAGTAGAATAAGTAAGCAAATGTTTATTTCATTCAAATTAAGTAGAATACTGACTTCCCCTCTCCAAACACTAATAGCATTTTTCAACATTCTGTGGGTCTGTGTTTATAGTTTGAATTCTCTGTATATGCCCATGATGGAAATATGAATATATAAAACACGGAAAGACATTTTTTAAGCAATAACTATTTCCCATCCCTTGGTCTTCCCTCCCCCCCCCTTTTTTTCTTTATAGCCTCCCACTTTTAATTCAAATAATAAGATTTTCTGCAGGAGTTGTTTTCAGAAAAATAAAAAATAAAAGAGGTTTACAAATACCAAGGATTGGGGCGCCTGCGTGGCTCAGTTGGTTAAGCCACTGCCTTCAGCTCAGGTCATGATCCCAGAGTCCCGGGATCGAGTCCCACATCGGGCTCCCTGCTCCACAGAGAGTCCGCTTCTCCCTCTGACCTTCTCTCCTCTCATGCTTTCTCTCACTCACTTTCTCAATAAATAAATAAAATATTTAAAAAAAAAACAAAAAAAACAAAAAAAAACCCAAATACCAAGGATTGAGGGAATCAAAGGCAACTCAGAATATAATCAAAACATATAGGAAAAGGGGCATTTTAACAGTGGAAGACTTTCCTATTCCAGACTAAAAAAATAATTCCACAGTCTTGAGTGGTGAGATAAAAGAATATGAGATCAGCATTGTAGCCTCCTCACACAAATATTAAATCTTATCACAGGGTACCTGAACATGTACAAGGACAGGAATCTACAGAGATTAGGAGTTTTCTGGGCTACAATGACTATACTTACTTGGGAATGTTGGCTTATCAGTACCCAAGAAGATGAATAATCAACTAATTATTGCTTCTTTTAGTCTAAGTGGTGTGAACAGAGAAGAGTAATCCAGGAAAGGGAGAAAAGTTGAATGTCTTGTCTCTTACTAATACACATGGGAATAAAATCTAGAATTCATATTTACATCTATCCTTTTTAAGAATCTTTGAATTCATACATTGACTCTACCTGTGTGCTGCTTTCCAGAATATAGCAGGTTTCAATTTCTGAGTCCTCTACTATTTTTTTTTAGATTATCATCATTTTTTAAAAAAAAATATTTAAAGTAACAATCACTTAAAGGTACTAAATTCAAGCAAAAAATGTATGCTTAATTTCTATTTGAAGGCTGCTATTGTGATTACAGATTTGGAAAAAAACAGTTACTGGAATGGGGAGAGAGAAAACACTTAAGATCTTATTTGGTGAAATAATGAGAAAGAAGAGAATATGAAAGAATAGGTGAAAAGCTATGTAGCAGAGGCCTTATAACACGTTTTACTTTTATCCTATTTAAACACTTGGGTTTTTTGTCTTTTATCTTCTCAAGGGAATTTTCCTTGTTGAAAATATGTTTCACTATGCTTTGGCTTTCTAAACCATTGCCGAAGTTAGATGACAACACATTTGCACTTCCTGGCACCCCAATCCCCTGCTGTCAGGATTGTAAATGATGCTACTTTTCAACAAAGCAGTGATCCAGTGAGGGGATTAGAAGCATGAATTTTAACCTACAAAATATGAATGTGAAGTTAACGTGATGCGTTTTCAGTGACTATGTTCTGAGAATACTGTTGCTAGCAAGATTAGGGTTGCAGCTGCTTCTTTCAGCAGCCATCTTTTAAGCAGAAATCACCAAATACTTCATCAGTTCTTTTTAAAGACCTACTGGCATAGTGAAGTCCGAATAAGTGTATTTCCTCAATATTGACTTCCACCTTATTAGAGCATGCTTCCACTCTAAGAATAATTGAATAATTGTTGATAGGGAAAGTGGGAAGTGCTATTGCTATGACTAATAGAGAGGAATTATATCCTCTAAATTGGATCTGATGTGACAGTCACTTATCATACCACAGTATATACTGAATTTAAGCAGAAAGTAAATAAATTATTGCAAACAGCAAATTCTCATATTTCACATATTACAGATATGTAAGCTTTTTATGAAATGAAATATATGTTCTTAACAAATCACAAGGTTTCTTTGGTTGAGATTTAATTTGCTTTTTTCTCTAATTAAGCTTCTATGTCAGGGAGAGAAATCTGTTGTTGTCAGAGGGTCAGAGGCAGTGGGGAGAGTGGTCTCCTCACTCCAAGAAATGTGTAAGCCACGGAGACAAGAAGGAGAAGACAAGGGTTCTCTATCATTGTAAAGAACTATGCTCTCTGAGCCTTCCTATAACTGGGAGATGATCAAGGAAGAAGCAACTATGAATTGGAATTGGGACGCTTCAGCTTTATTTAACTGTTTCTTTTACTTGAAGAAATTTTATTTCTCTAAAAATATATTTTCGCACACATTCAGTGTTGATTAAAGTATTTATTGTGGATGCTGTAATTCTTTCTGTAACTATTTGAGTCCTGTAACAATTTTAACTATTTGAATCCCATTGGGGCTCCTGGGTGGCTCAGCTGTTAAGCATCTGCCTTTGGTTCAGGTCATGATCTTGGAGTCCCAGGATCAAGCCCCCCATCAAGCCCCACATCAAGCCCCATGTCAGACTCCCTGCTTGGCGGGAGGCCGCTTCTCCCTCTCTCATTCCCCCTGCTTGTTTTCCCTCTCTAGCTGTGTTTCTCTCTGTTAGGTAAATAAATAAAACCTTAGGGGAAAAAAAAAGAATTCTATAACATGAGTACTCAATGGAAAAGTCAGTATTTATTAATTTATATGTCACACTGAGAATTAGGTGTTAGTTATTGCTTTTGTATCATCTAATAATTTATGTCATAAGTTTAGTGTTGCAACTAAGAACAAAGAAAAACAGGTTTCTATGTGATTTTCCAATTTCAGTGGAAGTTTAAAAACTATGCAGTTGTCAGTCATGAGTACTTCTTCTGATTATGAATTTGATATGTACTGTTAAATCGCATTCATTCTTAAGATCTCAAATTTCTTCAAATATGACTTCAGTGAAATATTTTCCACATTCCAAGACTGAATCAGATTTTTTCATTATAATTTGTACCATGTACCTTTGGTGATTTATGTTACATTGCCTAGAACTTTCATAATTTTACATTTACTTATGTAAACAATTAACTAACATTAGTCTACTCCTCTGTCCTATTGAATGAGGAGATGATTTCAT
The DNA here is from genome assembly GCA_004023965.1 of Spilogale gracilis. NCBI lineage: Eukaryota > Metazoa > Chordata > Mammalia > Carnivora > Mephitidae > Spilogale > Spilogale gracilis. The sequence goes on along the minus strand of PITA01019946.1, from coordinate 1,419 downwards.
TTGTTTCCCCTCATTTAGTACCGTGCATAATACATGATAAAAGTTCAGTAAATATATTTATTTTAAAAATAAATATGTTCGTTAACATAATTATTGCTTCTTGGGCAGATTATAACATAGAAGAAAGATATTGCACTAATATAAATGTAGTTAATATAAATATACCAGATATATGATAAAAATAATCATATGGTGCTAAGGGAGAATAGTGGTAATGTTTAGAACTCTAGTTTGTTGGCCTCTAGGAACAGCTTTAAAATAGAACTGTCTCTTGACTATATTCTATCCTCTCCAGCTACTTGTACACTCTTGCTCTGTACTCAGATTCTCTCCATTTGGTAAATAAACATTTTCAATTGCTTTCACTCTTAGAACAATTTATCCTAAGCCCTACTCCAGAAATGTACTAACTTTAGATATAAAAATAAAGTCTCTTCTCCTCTGATGGGAGGAAACAAGAAAGGGATGATTTTGGATAAAAGAAAATTATGTGGAAGGGAAATGAATTAAGGCAGTTTCCACATTATTATCTTTTTACTCTGATAGAATGCAGTGAAGTTTATGCTTGAAAGTAATGAAAGGGGGAAATTAAGGAGAACACTAAAGATTGCAAAATATGACGAAAGATTACTGGATTATGTGGAAAGATTTCCAAGATGAATTGAAGATCGAACTGGATATGAGTATAATGTGCTTTTTGCTAGCACTAATCCAAATGTTTATATGATTTATTTTTCTCCAAAAATGCCATTCAACTTTTTTCTTTTCTTGGATAAAATCTTCAAAGCAATTTATATAGTAGGAGAAATTTATTTTATTTTTAATTTCACTGAGAATTGTGTGGAGTTGACTAATATGGTAGTTTGCAGTTTGTATAGAAATTGTATTTTTAATTTTGATGAAGTTAATTCAATCCAGGCATCATTTAACAAGTTTGTCTTTCTTTCAAAGTTGAAAAAAAACTATAATAGAAATTATTATTATATAATTATAATATTATTATTATTTAACGTATTCTAGTACTTATTGATATCATTATACTTTTTAACTTAATGCATGAATGTACCAAAATATAAAAAGAAAACTCTTTTTTTTAAAATATTTTATTTATCTATTTCACAGACAGAGAGAGATCATAAGTAGGCAGAGAGGCAGAGAGAGAGGAGGAAGCAGGCTCCCTGCTGAGCAGAGAGCCTGACGCAGGCCTTGATCCCAGAACCCTGAGATCATGACTTGAGCTGAAGGCAGAGGCTTTAATTTACTGAGCCATCCAGGCACCCTAAAAATAAAACTCTTAATGTTGAATCATCCCTCTATTTCTTTCTTTCTTCCTTCCTTCCTTCCTTCCTTCCTTCCTTCCTTCCTTCCTTCCTTCCTTCCTTCCTTCCTTTCTTTCTTTCTTTCTTTCTTTCTTTCTTT
>PITA01019945.1:0-36204 GCA_004023965.1 Spilogale gracilis | reverse complement strand
AAGTGTTGGAGAGGCTGCGGAGAAAGGGGAACCCTCTTACACTGTTGGTGGGAATGTAAACTGGTGCAGCCGCTTTGGAAAACAGTGTGGAGATTCCTTAAAAAAATTAAAGATAGAGCTACCCTATGACCCTGCAATTGCACTACTGGGCATTTACCCCAAAGATACGGATGTAGTGAAAAGAAGGGCCATATGCACCTCAATGTTCATCACAGCAATGGCCACAATCGCCAAACTGTGGAAAGAGCCAAGGTGCCCATCAACAGATGAATGGATAAAGAAGATGTGGTACATATATACAATGGAATACTATGCCTCCATCAGAAAGGATGAATATCCAACTTTTGTAGCAACACAGACTGGACTAGAAGAGATTATGCTGAGTGAAATAAGCCAAGAAGAGAAAGTCAAGTATCACATGGTTTCACTTACTAGTGGTGCATGAGGGATAACCTGGAAGACAGTGGGAGAAGGAAAGTAAATGGGAAGTAGGGTAATCCAGGGAGAGAAATGAACAACAGAGACTTTGGACACAGAAACAAACTGAGAGACTTGGAGGGGAGGGGGTGGAGGGATGGGAGAGCCTGGTGGTGGGTACTGGGGGCACCTAATGTGTAGAGCACTGGGTGTGTGGAATGGGGAATGAATCTTGGAACCCTGGGGAAAAAAATTTAAGTAACAATAAAAAAAAAGAAAAAAAAGAAATAGGGTCTTGGCTGAAGTAATCAAGTTAAGATGGCGTCATATTCATATATTGTGTGGACTCTAATCCGATATGACTGATCTTATAAGAAGAGAGGAGAGACATACAGTTAGAAGATGGCCCCGTGACAATGGAGGCACAGATGGGATTGGTGTGTCTACAAGCCAAAGAACACCAAGGATTGTTAGCAAACACCAGAAGCGAGAAGAAGCAAGGAAGGATTCCTCTCTCCCTATCTCAAAATGAGCATGGCCCTGTTAATATCTTGATTTTGTACCTCTGGCCTTCAGAAATGTGACACAGTAAGTTTCTGTTGTTGTAAGCCATTCACGTTCTGGTAATTTGTTGAGGCAACCCTAGGAAATGAAGACACCCACTGACAGCCCTTTGGGTAATTGCTGGTCTTTTGAAAAGCTTTGTAAATATATCATTTTTTACTTTCACCATGCTTTGGAAGGATTCTTTAAAATGAGATTGTTGGGGTGCCTGGGTGGCTCAGTCAGTTCAGCGTCGGCCTTTGGCTTAGGTCATGACTCTAGTGTTTTGGGATTGAGCCCCACATTGGTCTTTCTGCTTGGCAGGTGGGTCAGCTCCTCCCTCTCCCTCTACCCCTGCTTGCTTTCCCTCCATTCCTGCTCGTTCTCCCTGTATCCCTGCTTTCTTTTTACCCCTGCTCACTCACTTGCTCTCTCACTCTCTTAAATAAAATCTTACAAATAAATAAATAAATAAATAAATCTAAAATGAGATTATTGATCAAAGTGTAAATGCTGATGTCATTTTGGAAGATAGTGTCAAATTCTCTTCCACAGGAGTTTTATCATTTTGCATTGCCCTCAGTGATTTTCAAAAGTGTCTCTCTCCCCACACTTCAAATTTTGCCAATCTGATAGGTAAAAAATGGTTTCTCAATTAGTTTTAATGGTCTCTTATTAGTCAGGTTGGCCATATTCTCATGTGATTAACAGACATTTGTCTACCTTTCTTTCTACCTTTGGTGAACTATCTATTCCTTTATTTGGCCCATTTTTCTTTGGAGATAACTATCTCCTTTCCCATATCCGGAAGTTATTTTTATATTAGAATTGTTACTCATTTGAGTTATGTGGCAAATGTTTTCCTAGTTTTACTTTTTATCTGATTATTATTTAATGTCATCCCTAAAGCATTTTAAGGTCTTTTTCTCTTGGCTTGAACAGTTTTCATCTATAATCGTTCCATGGAGAATATAGGTATCTTCACTAAGGATAAAAGCTAATAGAGAGGATTTTTTTAGATTAAAAGTGGAAAACCTTGTTGTACATTTTTGGTTCCCTGCTTAAAGTTGATATTGAAAAATGCCTGGCACAGTTCTACGTTTTATGGCCTATACCATTCATTTTAGTTAAGGGATCTTTGCTTGAATTTGAGATGTCTCATCAGTATCTGAGGCATGCATAGAAAGTACTAGAGTACCTATTCATAAGGAATGAACCAGAAGTTAGACATTTAAAAATTTTTAAATGCATTCAGTTGATATTTACATATACCATTCATATACTTTAACAATTTGACTTTTACCAAATGCTAAAAATTTATAAGCCTGGGACATATAAATATATGTCTTTTTTCAAGTAAGTTTGTCATCTAAAGTTGATCTCTTTTATCCAAATCCTATACATAATTATACCCTTGAGCAAATGTGCTTCAGTTTCTGTCTCTGTAAGATGAGGGGATTGGAATAAAATGTTTCTTAAGCCCATTCCAACTCTAAAATATGTTCATCTCCTTCTGTGATAAAAATCCGGTATGTTTCTTAGAAAACCCCTGAACTGATTTTACTTCATTATTAGTACTTTCTCTTTGTACAGAAATCCAGCTCAATACCTCTTAATCGATAGTTGAAAAAAATGAATTCTATCCCCTTTTGTACTGCAGGGTGATATGGCCTGAGTCCTCATGTATAATAGTAGTGCAAGGGAGTGCAAGGGAGGCGTAGGGACAGTGGGTGAATTTATTTCAGGGGCCTTTATGTGTGTGTATATAGATAGGTGTATCTATGTCTATATTAGATACGTATCTGGGTCTGTTATCTAAATCTATATACATATACATATCTATCTATCTATCTATCATCTATCATCTTTCTCTGGCAGAAGTTCTTCTTTAGAAGAAGCTGATAGAATGCCTCTTTCCTCTCTCAAGGTAACAGGAAGAGAGGTAACAATGAGAGCAGATTCTCCAGAATTTTCCCCAATTGGCATTCTTATTGATAACTTCCTGTGCTGAATTTGGACTCAGAATTTCAATTAATGCTGACCACTCTGAACAAAATTTCCCTGCCATATTACTGTCCCTCCTGCCTTATTCTTTTCCTTCATAGACATTATATATGAAAATAATATATTTTGTTTATTTGTTTACGGTTTACCTGTGGGTCTGGATTGTAAGCTCTGTAAGGACAGGACTCTGATTTTATTTCAAACTACTAAATATGTAATGAGTTCTTTTACATTTATTGGATTTCAAGTTTGAATTTGTTGTTTGATTTAATAATTATAATAAATTTAATAAATTCACTGCAGTTGTACCTCATTGTTTGCGGATTCCATATTTGTTAATTTATCCATTCACTCTGCTTATTTGTAACCACCAGGCTGCTTCTCCAGGTGCTTCGCTGGTCATTTGTAGAGGTGCTCATGTGCAGAGTGGTGAGAAGTTGTGTCACCTGCTGCACAAGTGCCTAACTGAGGTAAACAAGGTGATGCCATCCTATTTCAGTTCTCAGGCTATAAGCAAGTGTCTTTTACAGGACCTGTTTAGTACCATGCTTTGTGAGTTTTTGTTCTTTTTGTTGATAGTTTTGCAATTTAAAATGGGACGTGAGCATGGTGCTAAAGTACTGCCCGGGGTTCCCAAGTGCAAGAAGGCTGGGCTGGGCCTTACAGAGAAAATACACATGTTAGATAAACTTCATTCAGGTATGAGTTACGATGCTCTTGGCTGAGTCCAGTGATAAGGAATCAACAATATGTATGTTGATAAGGTTTCCTTAAACAGACACAGACATAAACAAGGCTATGTATGGGTTGGTTGATGAGAATGGGAACAGAGGCTCACAAGCACCTCACCTCACCCTGTATTTCCTCCATGGTGCCATGATTCAGTATTTGTTAACTCAGTGCTTGTGGAGATTTTATAGAACATAACCACAGTAAAGAACGAGGCTCAACTGTATTTAAATTTACCTTATTTTTTAAAAAAATATTATCTTATGAATATCTATACTTGGCAGTTAGCTGGTTAATAATAAATGTTTGTGGAATGAATGATTGAATGGATGATGATGACTGTGATCACACTCAAGATTCTGATAAAAAGACTTTTTCAGATTACTCAGTGATTAAACCAACAGCTATGATTTGGGGAGATGGATTGTGCTGTGTGCAGAGAACACATGTTCTAGCTCATCTCTACCATTTACTGGCTGAATGGCCTCCAGTAAATCCTTTAACATCCATGCTTCTGTTTTTTCATCTATAAAATAACAATTATGATGTTCTTACTTCAAATTGCTATGGGGTTGTAAATTAGTATAAAACCACTTGATCGGGGCGCCTGGGTGGCTTAGTTGGTTAAGCGACTGCCTTCGGCTCAGGTCATAATCCTGGAGACCCGGGATCAAGTCCCACATCGGGCTTCCTGCTCGGCGGGAAGCCTGCTTCTCCCTCTCTCACTCCCCCTGCTTGTGTTCCCTCTCTGGCTGTGCTTCTCTCTGTCAAATAAATAAAATCTTTTAAAAAAAAAAAAAAAAGCACTTGATCACAGGTCTGGAAGTCAGGGGCCTTAGTTTGAGTTGAACTCACTGTGAGATAGATGCTGACTCACTCCTCTCACCCACCAAGGCTTGTCTCAGAGTTCTTTGTTTATAAAATGAATGTATTAGACTGGACGATTCTCAAGGTCTTTTCTGGCAATAGCCTTGGAAGGGCCTATGTTAATAACAGGCTTGAGCTCTGAAGGGATTTCAAGGAGTTTGTGAATAGATCATAGATTAATCTTCCATCCAGGACAAGGATAATACCATGATCATGGTCATAGTCCTGGTCCTTGGAATGATCTTGATTTTGCTCAGCCCTTTGTAAACTGATTTTCTCACTGGGAAACATTCTGTTAAACCTGTTACCATGATATTCTCTTCTCCAGGAGCAAAAGGTTAATAGCACTAAAACCTGAGGTCTTCCCTGGAAAGGGTAAAATGATGTTTCTCAGAACTAAGAAGCATACAAACTGGTACCCAAGACGATGGCAAAATTAGGAAGTTAAAGATACAGTGAGGCACAAACTTTGTTTTGAAGAGGGTGCCATAGATATTCACATGCATCGATGAACCACCTAAATTTTATAAAGCTTAATTCTGAAGCAACACAAACTAGTTATGGCATATAGAGCAAATCGTATGACTCCTGAGCTTTCATTTCTTCAGCGGTGAAATGGTGGTGACAAGACCCTGCTTCAGCTACCTCATAGTCTTATCCACAAATAAGACATACACTTCATAGGCTCAGGGTGAATAAGAGAAAATCTTATAGGTACAACTTATTCTAACCTAATGGAAACTTAGAATTACATTGTGGCAATGGCATATGATTCTATTACATACATATCAAATGCCAGAAGAAAAACCCTTGAAATTTCATTTGGTGTCATTTTAAGAAATTAATGAAGAAGAATTTAAGGAGTAGAAGCAGTTTTTACAATCTTGTACTTGCTTTGATGAAAATAAAGCTGTTCTCTTTTGTCCTTCTATTAAAGTATCCAGTTCTTCTCAATGGCCCAGAAATAATGACTATGATAATGAAAATATGGCGTGTACAAATTCTAATATTGAATATTTCCAAACAAACAAAATAGCAAATTATCCAGAGTCACATCTATTATCTGTGCATACCTATGATCTGAAAGGGATTTTTAGTCATGAATTATAAACTCATGCTTCCAAAACCAAGTGCTATAGAGATCTGTGTCTAAATTTGACATCTGCCTCATTAAGGATGCAATTGGCCAAACAGCTGAGATGCTGGTAGCTATGGGTCTATTCATTATTAATTAAGATTATTTTGGCAAATCTCTTTCCCAGGAATCAAATAAATAGGATCAGTACACAACTCTATAGTTAATAGAGATAAACAGGTTCACTGTTTGGAAATAAGTAGTCTGTATAGTTACTGAAATGTCCTGGCTCATGCTGTTCTTTTCTTTGGATTCAAGGCTATTCTTTCTATTTGCATAGCTATCATAGTGAGAAACAAGGTTCTTTCAAATCTCTGTATGGCTTATTCCTAAAGTCATTTTCCAGCAGTGGAAATGCTGGTGTGATGACTCATCCATAAGCAATGACCTCGTAAAAGTCATCTAAAGGGAGCTGTAGAACTTTTATTTAAATTGATAAAAACATCAAGAAGTCCATGTATAACTCAAAGCAGCCTTGGTTTTCAGCTTGCTGCACAAACTAACTTTTCTTCCTTTTTTTTTAATAATGACACTGGCTAAAATTAAGAATAATAATGTGATCAGAAAAATAACTTCAAATATCCACTGGAGGAAAATTATTGTATTCGGTTACCAATCAGAGCCCCCAAATAATCTGAAATATATTTCTGTATTTAATTTTTAGTAAAAGGTCATTTATTCTATAATCAGAGACTCAGTGAAGAAATATAATCTAGGGGGTATTCTTGGGCTCCAATTTCACTAGTTTATATTTTTAAATCTGGTTCTTCCCCGAACTAACTGCATGATTTTGGTAAGTCACTCATTCAGCGTCATCATTTCCAAGTTTCTTTGTAGTGCTAAATCTATGATTCTTCAGTGATAATAGCACCTGGAATTATGGTCAATTTCATAGGTTGGAGAAGAGAAGGAAAGCATTTCTGATGAATAGCCACTAAGTCTTAAAAGCCTAAAGCATCCTATCCCTTAAGCACCCAGGTTAATTATATTTTATTAGAGAAGCTAGTTAAAAATAATATGCCAAACCTGCAGCATTTCAGTATTTTAATGATCCTATATGATGCTCCAGCGGGTTCTGTTTTTATGCCATATCACAAAAGTGGGCATCTGTTCTGCATGAATAAATCCTTTCTCCAGAAAATACAGAGGATCTCAGCAAGTTGACCAGTGACCCAGATCGGCTGGGCAGATGCGTTCCTTGCAGTTATGTTAGCTGAAGATATAGATTCTTGCCTCATGTTTCGGTTTGGATATTAGCCCTAAAGACTGATGCAGTGAAACATATACATGCTAACACAGCCTTGGGGTATAAAGAAATGTCATTTATAAATTACGGAAAGATCAAACTCTTGTGTGCAATTGGGAATGGTTGTGTTATGCTGCAGTTCTCTATGTGATCCACTCTGTGAGAGTCTCCAAATTTCCTCCATTCCTTTTGCTTTCTGAAACTTCACTACTGCCCCCAGTGGAATGTCAGGCTGTTGGTACTCTGTCTTGTGTCCCAGCCCAGGCAGTCTCAGACTCCTGTGGGTCCTTGGACCTCCTCAAGTCCCACTCTTCCACATTTAGACTCTGACAGTGACCAGATTGAAACTATTGTGTGTCAAGTGATCCCATGTTGCTAATGATCTTCTTGGTATCGCAAGCTGGAAACACGTGATTCCACAGTAGAAAGTGTCGAGACAAATCTAACCTAATGTATCAATAATTTCCTGATTCGGACTGGAACTGTGACAGAACTAATCTTTACAGGAAGTAATGAGACATTTTAAATAATTTTTAAAAATTATTTGTCTTCCCTTTCCTCTTTTAACTGCTTGATAACATTTTTATTTCCTTCCCTGCACTCACGGTATCTTGAAATCTTTCATTTTTCTCTTTTCATTATGGAGGGAATTTCTCCCCGCCCCTCCCCAATATGCACCTGGTACTAGGGTGATGGTTACCCTCCACTCAAGCCAGCCAGCAATTTTAAAATGTATGGCATAAGAGAGAACACCTGTTGTTCCTGCTGGTTACCATCACCCATGTAAGATTTTAGTTTGATCCCCCTCTCTCCTCCAGTATTTCTGTCACTATTCTGAGGGAACCTCACAAAAATTCATTCCTCAGCCCCTTGGGCTCTGTGTCCCAACCTCTTCCCCTGCATTTCATTCATCTCCCATGTCAGTGATCCCTCCCCATGCTCACATTCCCTGACTTATAATTACCAATAACTGTGCTTCCTCCAAAGTCTTCAACAGCCCTGCGCCCCCAGCCAACCAGTATTTCTTGTCTTCCCAACTAACTTCTAGTTTGTCCATTGGAGTATTGCTTCAAATTCATCGGGCCCTCGATCCATCTGTTCATTAGTAGCTTCTCTCCCACAAGGTCATTATTTTCCTTCTCAGCCAGCTTAGATTTCGTGTGCTTTTGTGTGCTCTCTGCTCTTCTCTACCGAGTTTGCCTCTACAGCTTTCAACCCTGCTGAAGTTTAACTCTTCAGCTGCTTCCTACTTAAGCTTGTGTGGGTGCACATAGCTAGAGAAAAAAAATCTCATAGACACTGACTTACTGATGGTCACAAATCCCAAGTAAGCCCCAAAATGGCGGAGCAGTCTTACCCTATAGCCTAATCAGTTCACAGTGCCCTTAACCCTTACCCTCTAAATGGTCAAGAAGATAATTTCACCTCTTCTCAAAATTCCTAAACTACTACTTCTTGCTCTTTTTTTAAGGCAAATCCACTTATATTATGAGACAAAATACAGGTTGGAAGATAAAATTATCGATGATTTCAAGACTGTGATCAGCAGAGCATTGTGCTAAGCATGGGCCCTGTATGACTAGAATAACTGCAACCCCCCAAAGCTGCCCCATGGCCATCACACCACAGGAAGGAGGGGAGGACATTGTTCCCCTGCAGGAGGTGTTTGTGTCCTGCCATCCCTTCATTTGGGCTCTGTGTGTTGGGACACAGTGCAATTTCAGCAGATGATATTATATAGTTGTAACTAAATTAATCATTGCAAACACACAACTGGGAATTTAAGATGATACTCACAGTACAAGCTCAGGAAGGGTGGGAGGCAGAAAGTGGCAGAACTGACCCCAACAAATGAGATCTCATAAGCTGATAATCAAAATTACAAAAATAATAAAAGAATTACTTTAAATATAGATTTATATCTACCATAACTACAAATTCTGTGTTTAATCATGAATTTTCACCTAAGTGTATTCTGTGCCTTTGCAATAAATAATGATAGTACAGTATGTATATATCTCTATTGAAATCGTATGCTCTATTTTTAATTTATATGCATCTTTGATCTCTTTATTTCATTAATATCTATAGCTAGATGGGATTATAGATGAGACAAGAACATATAGGAAAGCCCCCCCCCCTTGAAAAACTGGCATTTTTACATGTTAACACTTGAATCAACAACCTGCATAATATAACATGTTAAGTTGTCCATAGTAGCATGGACGCATGTATGAATGAACTATTCATCTAAGAAATTTCTTTCTGGAATGTCCCTGCCAAGTAGCCAACTTATTTATGCTTGAGCACTTTGATTAATGGGCCACTTACTACTTCTGAAGATGGCCTCATTGTTAAAATGTCCCAATACATGTGCACCACAGTATACACACATACAGCAGGAAGGGGAGAGAAAAAAATAAATTGCATACCATTTTCCTCCCAAAATATGTTGAAAGTTTAGTTCAAATACATCAATATCCTTCCTGTACAGCCTTATTTAGTGGAACCCATAACATGCTGATAGTCATGAGAACAGAGGCAGGAAGGCATAGAGCACAAGTGGGAAGAGGATGGAGTTGCATTCCAATACATTAGGATAATGATTGATAGATCAACAAACAACCCTGATTAGTGTGCATATGTGTTGTTTTATTAATATAAAAAATTTGAATGTGCAGTGATCTATGTGTTTATGCAATAAGCTATGCTGGTCACCACAGATGTGCTCCTAATAATGACTGGGATGACTTGCCTGAGACACAAGCCATGGATGCATCATTTCTGAAGGATTCCTGGCATAGGACTATGAAAGGTCTTCTGGAACTTGCCTAGAAGAGCAGTGGCTTAGCTGTAGGAAGCCCTAGGCAGCCTCTATGATGAGTGTGAGGTGTAGTCGGTGCCCGAAGAACGGCAGGAACCAATACAAGAACCATCCCTTGGCCTGGCACATTGTACATTGAGGACAAGTCTAGCCAGATGGTCTGGTGGAAGAAGAGTTCCTCTTCTGTGAGTGTTTGCTTTAGAGTTCAGAATGGCAAGTTTAATGAAAGCAAGTCTTTTGGAAAATCATCTGTAATTCCTTTCATTCGTAATGCATCATTTGAAAACCCAACTTCTTTTGTGCCAAGATTTAGCCTCATTATAAAATAACCCCTTTACCTGTGATGCCATCCTGTCAGATACCAGTTCCATAGGTGAAGACAGTCTGGTTCCCCTCAGCAGCTCTGGGCTGGGCAGTCATTGCATTCTACAGTTGAGGGAACCGCCAAATAGGCCTTAGGACTCCAAGCTAGGAGGAGGACTTCTGTGCTAACAGATTTAACTCTTATAAATGTAATCCCCTTAAGTCCTGGACAATATTAAAGCTACTAGTACAAGGAATGCTTGTAGTAATTTACATGAAGACATCTACTGTGCCTTCCTCTCAGGACACACTTTTCTAGTTTTAGTCATATGTAGGTGCCACTGATTTGTATTTTTAAAGCTATAATTTTTCTTGGAGTTAAAAATATATCCTGTTAAATGAACTGAGGCCATTTTTCTTTTGGGAAAATGCAGTTATTTTTTAGTTACTCTAATCCTGTTAATTTTTGCTTTTTCCCTTATAGCAGCAGGAAAAAGATTAAATTCAGTTATCACAGAGATGCAAATCAAAGTGGCAGTTATCAATTTTTTTGTCTCTCCCTCTTTATGAGAAGGTGATACTATTTTCTTACATCATACACATCTCCCCCACATTCTTTTCAAAGAGTTAACATATGTATCTGTCCTTGTTGTATTTTTTTTGAAGGGGGAAGGGAAAATACATGAAAACAAACTTATAGGTGATGCAAATTCTTAGATCTGGAGGTCACACAGACTTCTGGCTGTGGTTTTGCCTAAAGGAAGTGAAACTCTTTCTGTTAATAAACACTCTGTTCTTCATATCCCCGTCCCACGAGGATTGAAATACTTGGGATTCATTAAAAGGTAGCAAGGAAGTTTTCACAGGGCACCTAGTAACCCCATCCTTTCTCGGAGATGTTTTTTCAAATCTAGATTTGGTCAAATATAAAAAAAAGTAGAGTCAGAGTACAGCTGTCCATTAATGTTATCCTAAGGTGCTTCCTGGCTACTATGCACACTGATTTACAAGTAAGCAAGCAATCAACAAGAGAACAAAAATTACATTTCCAAGCACAGACTATATTCACATCTGAGTTGTGTGAATAGTATCTCAAATCCCAGAATAACAGAAGGGAATGTGTAGGACTCAACATTTCCCAAATCCCTAAGATTTGTGACAACTTTGCCTATGGTATAACCATGGTCCCTTAGCCTGGTTAGCCTGCACTCTATCATGGGGGTACGATTGGGGGGTAGAGTTTGAGTAAACAGAAGGTAACAGTATTTTAAAACTGGCTCTTAGCCCATCACCTAAGGACCCTCAACTGGGGCATCTGGTCCCTGGAAGAGGACACAGCCTTCAAAGCAACTCTGGAATTGATACCTCAGCTTTCCCATTTTATTAGAACTGTGATGTTAGTCCATGTACCTTAGTCTCAGTTACTTCATCTGTAAAATGGGAGTTATAAAGCTTACCTTAGAGAGTTTCAGTTTACACATTTTTCTTTTGATACACAAAACATGCCTCCTCTACAGTCTTAGTGAGTGGAAATGATATGTTTAAAGTAGCACGAGTAGAATCAAGAAGGCAAAAAGCATAAGCAATGGGAAGGGATAGAGTTGCATTCTACCCAGTAAATCCCTATTCCAGGTATTACCCATTCAGGGTGCTTAGTAAGAGTTGGTGTCTATACAGATAATCTGACTAGACTAACCAACTAAATGAAACTATAACATAATTACTAGTTGTGGTTCAATCTGTTGAAGTTACTAAAATGGAGGGCTAGAATATTTCTTAAAGAACAACTAATTCAAACTTTATTTAACAGGTGGAACAGAACAATGGGTAAGCATGAGGAGTGGCTTTCATGGGACTCAAAATTCCTAAAAGCATCTCTAAGCCTAGATACCAGATGTCCTGATTCTTAACGCCTCTGATAACACGGAGAAAACAGTCTACACTCATTAAATACTATTTTTAGAATTACAGCCTTGTATGGTGCTGGTGGCCACACCACCAATTTAAGGAAAACATCAAATTGTCTCTAATCTTCAAATATATGTGTCCACATGAAAATCCCCGTGAATTGTGCTGTTACAATTTCTGACAGTAGGTTTTCAATTCCTGCTAGTGTTTATTCATTGGTTTGTCTCTTCAAGGGACTAACCCCTTTCCAGAAGTTTATTTCCCTAAGTCTCAATTCCCATCTCCTGCCTTTCCCTGTCCTGGCTATAGAGAAGAAGGCACATGGTTTTCCTTTTAAATTTGGTAACTCTGGCCATAAGCCTCGCAATGTTAAATCATTACCTAATAGCTGCTGTGAGTTTCTTAGAGGCAGATTGATCAGTTCGGGTCTGGAGTAATTATAATAATTTTATTCCCATGTCAACCTTTTTCTTCCTCCATTTCTCCAGCCCTCCTGCCTCAAACTCAATGCATTTGCCTTTACAACTTCCATCCAATAGCTGCCCTTTCCTTTTTTTTTTTTTTTTTATTTATTTGACAAAGAGAAACACAGCTATAGAGGGAACAAAAGCAGGAGGAGTGAGAGAGGGAGAATCAGGCTTTCCGCCAAGCAGGGAGCCCAATGTGGGGCTCCATCTTGGGACTCCGGGATCACCACCTGAGCTTGAAAGCAAACACTTAATGACTGAGCCACCCAGGTGCCCCTGCCCTTTCCTTTTTAATGTGCTTATTTTTTTTACTCAAATGGCTAAGTAAAAAGCCTTGTAAATGATTCTCCAAAAGCTCTAGCCCTGCTTCCTGTGAGCTTCCTTTAATCACACATCCTCTGGACTCATAAAGTCTTATCTGTGACAAAAGACATCGCATGACATTTCCTCTCCAGCTGAGGCTTTGGCCCAAGACAGCCCAAAGAACTAACACTTTTGAGTCTGGGCCAAGATGCAGACCCAGCAGCCTTCACAGCCAGGGCAAGGATGGAGAGCTGGGGAGTCCTGGGGTCACCAGGGCTTTCTGCAGCAGGAAGGCGGACACACAATTTATAAGTGCGAGGGCTGGGCTGGAGCTGCGTGGAGGACACAGATTGTGTCTCAAGTACTTAGGGAGCTGGGCTCTTCCTCAGGTGGCCTCTGCTGAGATACAAGTGCGCTTGGAAACTGTGAGCATTTGAGGCATTGGTAAACTCAGGCCAGTGAATGTTGGCCAGCTTTACACCCATCCATCTCTCTTCATACCCATGGCCATGCTTCCTTCTCAAATGGGTTTTGACATATGTTGGAAAATGGGTGGGTAGAAGAAAGGACTCTCATTTATTGAGTATCCATTGTCCAAACTGCAAGTTTTTAGTGTTTTCTTTGACCCACACCCACCCTGTACATCTGTGTCTCGGGAATTGGTATCATGACATGGTACGGTAGCTACTTTTTAACATAAGGCAGTTTTATGTAGTATAGAGTCTAGTTTACTGTGTGCATAGGGGAAAGTCAAAGAGTGATCAGCAAGTATTTTGCTCTAGTAACAGCATTCTGGTCTGCATAGTAACTAAATTTAATCTGATTTTTACCTGAAATGACTCTAGTAAGATTCAGCAGTTTGCTATGAGGTTAAGTATGTGGCTCTTTCTTCTGAGAGTTAAGACCTATGTGGGAGTGAGTAAAAAGTTTCCCTTTCCCCTTCTCTCTGTTAGAGATACACTATTTTCCATAAAGATAGGACAACTACAGAGTGAATATTCCTGGATATTATACATCCAAGATATAGAATATCCCAGGAAATTATAAACCTCTGAGAAGTATGGTCGATTCTCTGATTTGGCACTTAATATTTTGTTTTTATGGTTACTATTAAGCACACCCATGGTTATAGTGACAATAAAGTTATTTTCTCTAAAACAGAGAAATATTCCAAACAAAACAGACATGATATCTTAGTCATTAAATCCCAAATAGTGACTTTTTTTTAGGTTTTATTTATTTATTTGAGAGAGGAAGAGGGAGAGAGAGCATGAGCAGGGGGAGAAGCAAACTCCCTATTGCGCAGGGAGCCCCATGCTGGGCTTGATCCCAGCACCCTGGGATCATCACATGAGCAGAGCCTAAGGAAGATGCTTAACTGACTGAGCCACACAGGTGTCCCACAGACAGTGATGTATATGCATCTATATCTGCCCATCAAAACTCTTTGACCAAAATAGTGCCTCCTAGAGAATGAGAAAGTTTATAAGTTTAATGGAATCTTGTATTATTTCTGATATGACTCTTTTTTTCTGAAGAAGTGGGTGTAGGAAAGAGCTAGGGAATAAAAACATTGACTGAAAAGGCTGGAGTCATGCTGCTAACTTTTCCACAGAAACCACAAGGGGATCTGTCTGGCTGAGGTGAAAAATCAGAAATAAAAAGGAGAGGAAGTGTCAGATCCCATCGCTGCTAAGTCAGGTGTATCTGAGCACCATGGACATTCTGTTGCCCCTGACAACACCAATTTCTTCTTGTCCAGAATCTCTTGAGTCTTAAAATGTGGATCCATATAGCTTCAAAGAAGAATTATCTGATAGACAAACCTGTAAGAGCGTTCTCTCTTAGGTTGTAGTGACTCAGCCAGTACTGGGCAGGTGACCTCAACCATCGCAGAGCTTTTCCTTGAAATGCTGAGTCAAGGATCATCCTTTTCCACTGCAGACACAAATAATAAGAAATGGCTCAGGGAGCTCTTGGCAACATTCTCAAGACCATAAGGTGAGGTCTTGTCTAAATAAAATAATACAAGAAAATTGGAGCTGGAAAAGGGCGGGCAAGACCATGAGCATTCGTTATATATTTTAAGCCACTGGGATCACTTGAAAATAGCCCCCTCTGAGATTTTTTGAGCCCATGAATTGATAAATACCATTCTTTCTTATGCCAGTTCTAGCTAGGTTATCTGATTCCTGCAATGGAAGGCATCCTAATGAACGATTAAGTCCGTATAACTACCCTGAACCTGGTCCCACATCCCGACTCTGACTTCTTCCTTCATCACTGTCTTGATTTCACAGGGAGCCAGCTGCCAGAATCCAGTATCTGGTTGGGATCCTTGGAGGTTGGTGCTCTGTGGAGAACAGGATGCCTGGCCTGAGAGCATCACAGCTCTGTACAGAGTCTGCTGCTGAAGATATCAATATACACCTGCCCCCGGGGCTAGACAGACTGACAGGCCCATCTGCAGGGCAGGCACAGCCAGAACAGAAAACTGAACAAGAAGCTAATGAAGAGTTGGAGGAGAACCAGGAAACAGAGGACTTGGAATTAACAGGAATTTCTCAAGAGAACAGCAAGTCCAGCTACTCGGTAGTAGGAAGGAAGAGTTTACTGGAGACTTTGTGAAGAACAGTCCAACTTCCCAAGGAAAGAATATATCCAGACCTCAAAGAAAACACAAGTGGGCCAGCACCTCTGTCTACACTGGGAACTCTATCTGCCCCCATCTCATAGGGGTCCAATGAATATGTGGGAAGTCTGGAGAGTTACTTGTGCTCCTTCCTGGCATATAGGAAGAAGGAAAGATCCAACCAGAGGGGTGTGAGAGCCCCCTACATAGACTTGATGAAACTTTGAGCTCTTAACACCTTCCTCCCTCCCTAGGAGGTCCCTGAGATAGCTCCCAGTCTCTTCTTCACCCCCATAAAATGAAGGCAAAGAAATGACTCAATTCTGAAGTACTATTGTCTAGATCAGTACACTGCGATTTTGAGTTTTCGGAAAATTCAACAGTTTGCTCAGTTTATTTTTCCAGAGATAAACTTGACTCTCTAAAGAAAAAAAAGGTCTTTGCTGATCTTAGGACATAAGAAAGATAGTACTTTTAAAACTTTCTGAAGTATGTATGGAACCACTGAAACGGGAATGAGCTGTATAATGAAAAGCTAGTGGAGGGAAAAAGCATGACAGAGAAACCTGATCAATTTAGTCAAAGGCAGGAAAAGAGAAAAAAAAAAAAACAAAGAAAACCAAAAGCACAAACTACATGAAAATAATTAAATTAATAACTATAATAACCATGAGTGAATTCAAATCATTAGTTAAACTGATTGTAAAAATTAGGACTTAAAAAATTCAGCCACAAACTGCTTATAAAATACCATTTAAAATATGGGAAAGAACAATTGAAAATAGGGGAATAAATAAAAGACATACCAGACAATTACTAAGAAGTACGAATAGCATCAAGATACACTTTAAAGAAGAAACATTGTCAAGGATAGAGAGGCTTGTTACATAATCATAAATGAAACAAGTTGCCAAGGAAGCATAATATTCTTGGATATATGTATACTGAACAACCTATCCTGAAGATATATAAAGCAAAATTTGAGATTATTGCAAAGGAAAATGAACAAATCTCCATAATAGTGGGTGATATTAGACATGTGGCTTAGGGATGATACATTTAACAATTATTAGGGTTACAGAAGATTTAAGAAATTCAGTTAACAGACTTATTTATCCAATGGACATACTGGATTAACAGTTGGGGAAGGATCAATATTTTCAAGCATACATTGAATAATTAAATTCTGAGTAAAGCCTGCACTACCTTTCCAGTAGGTTTTTCAGTTGTTAAAATTTCTCTAATTTGTTTACTCTGAAGTAAAAGAATAGGATTGATGTTTGTGACCGCTTTAGAATTTCAGTACATGAATTGATGAACCAGGGGACTTCTTGTAAATGGCAGGATTGTAAGGGTCTGGAAACTGGTTCTGTGTGGTTCTTTTTCACAAGAAGAATTGTTTTTATGCAGACGGTATGTTTCTTTGACCAAGTGGAGATTATTAGGAGCAAAGTCAACTCCCCTCCCTAACAAAGCCTTTCCATGGTGCTTCTACTATTCATTGAGAGTGTGTCCCAAATCTAGATGTATGTTAGAATCATCTGGGAAGTTTCTAAAATACAAACTTCCTGGTTCTCAAAATGAGGTTCTGAATGAAAATCTCTTGGGATTAGGTATAGAAATCTGATTTTTTTTCTTTTTTAAAGATTTTATTTATTTGACAGAGAGAAACACAACCAGAGAGGGAACACAAGCAGTAGGAATGAGAGAGGGAGAAGCATGCTTCCCTCTGAGCAGGCAGCCCGATGTGGGGCTCAATCCTGGGACTCCAGGATCATGACCTGAGCTGAAGGCAGAGGCTTAATCATTGAGCCACCCAGTCGCCCCTAAGAATCTGATTCTTAAAAGCTCCCAGGTTATTGTGATGCAGAGTCATCGGAGCAGTATTTGAGAATACTTTTTTAGCCTAAGAACACAACCTTGAAAATAAATGATTTTCATCCTAATTCTATAACTAGCTACTGCCCTAACAGTTTCCTTAAAGTCCCCATATGTTTTCCCATGTGGCACATTTTCTAAATTTGGAAATTTGTGTGTAATTATGCCTGTAGTTTACCTACCAACTCCACTGAATTTTTTGAAGGATGAATTAGGTTAGGACTATCAACCTAAAACCATAAAAAATATCAAATTTTTTCCCAAGGAAAATTTCCCCTTTTTCTCTTACATCAATTTACTTTGCTTGGCTTTTTAGAGTGATGAAAAGAAGTAAACAAGATGTCTATGAGAGGTTTTAGGGATAGACTCAACCCCAGCTTGCCCATCCTAAAGCAGAAATGATACCACTTGCAGGATTAAATGTCTACCAAAGTAATGACTCGTGTGTGTGTGTGTGTGTGTGTGTGTGTGTGTGTGTGTGTGTGTAACGCACATACTATATAAAATACAATTTGAAGGGACTTGGATGGCAGGGGCTGGTTCTAATGTATCTGTGCTGCAGTGGAAAAATTCAAACTTAATCATCTGCATAAAGATTTAACAACATGATAAAATTAGATGTGTCTTTTACATAAGATGTCACTTGGAATGATTGGTTTCCCAAATCTTAACCTTTCAGATTGTGAAGTGGTATAATTCTTGAGGCAGATGATAGCATGATTTCTCACCTGTCAGAATTACCTTATATTCACTTTGCCCACACTTATGCTCAGGGAAGAATAAGGGAATGCAAAAATGAAGTTCAGTAAGATGAAGAACAGCATAGCTACCTGGTGCTAAGGAAAGGAACAAATAAGGAATTGTTAGGGGGAGGTGGATCATTCTGAGCTATGACCTTATGCAGAAGAGAGACTGGCATTACAAAGACTGTAATTACCAGAGGGGGGAATTGTCCCCAACACCAAAGAATTCCAGGTTTCTGTCTGGGGTGCTGTACACACACTAGCAGACGGTAACACATTTCAGAGTGACATCTTTCAAAAAGCAGATATAGGTAGAAAGCTCATCCCCACTTTTAGGGTTCAGTGCTCAGCACAGATGCCAGACCCAGACGGAATTCTGTGCACCATCTTACAGCTTTGCCATTTATACAACGGAGCCATAAGATGCAAATCAGATATGAATGTTGTTTTCCTTCCAAGTAAAATTCAAGACTTGAGAAAGTAATCTGTCGTTTTTGCTTTGAAGCTGAAATCTGTAGATGGCAAAAGTCGAGACTGGTAGACTCTCTTCATTTCTTTCTTTATATTCTTATATAACATAGCAAGCTTTCCCAGAAATAGACGATAAAATTTTCATATCAAAGGTACAGAGCAAAATTCCTGCAGATTTAAAGAAGTCTCTTTTGAGGAGGAATAATGCTGTTGCTTGGTTATTCTCCAAATAACGGTATTTCTGCCAGAGTCCTTGGGGATAAGAAAGGATACAATGAGTAAAGGAAAGTATTCAAAGGCAACAAAATGTCTTAAAAAAACATCAGTTCATGGTCTATTTTTTCTTTCAATGCTATACTATAGTTCTTTAGAAAAATTAAAGAAAAATGAATATTTGATTACTCAGTCATTCGTTTGACAAAAAATTCTTTCTTGAGAGAGCATGCACAAAGAGGGACAGGAGCAGAGGGAGAGAGAGGATTTTTTTTAATCTATTTGAGAGAGTGAGCATGCACTAGGGGAGGAGCAGAGAAACAGAGAGAGATAGAATCCTCAAGATTTATTGTTTATTTGGGAGAAAGAGAGAGAGTGCAAGTGTGGCGGGGGGTGCAGAGGATGAGAGAGAATCCCGGCCGAGCAGGGAGCCCACCATCACAGGGCTCAATCCCAAGACCCAGAGATCATGACTATAAGCTGAAAGAGTTGACTAAGCCACCTAGACACCCCATTTGACAAAAGTTCTTGCATAACTGCTTTGTTCATGCTGTTAGAACTCGAGAAGCTAAAAATGATGAACTAAATGTTAACATCGGGCTTGTTACAAGGTAAATGATCTGTAAAACCCAATGTTTCATCATAAATTTGAAAGTCTTTCATAGGAAAATCACCCTTAAAAAGATGGCCACTTTTGAAACATACACTATTGAGAGTACTGTCAAGATCAAAGCCCTAGTGGTGAAAAAAAAAAAAAAAAAGATGGTCTGAAAAAAAATTGATTAATGTTTAGTTCAAATAATTGGAAAGTTACCTTAAAAAGTCAGTTCCAAGTTGGAGAAGAGGATCCTTTGACACACCAAGCCTGGTTTCTTTTCTTTGATTTAGGCCACTTACCAGTTGACTATCTCCCTGTCTCTAAGTCAAAATCTGACCTACAGCTAGAGGTATTTAAAGAGTTCCAGCTTGGAGCTCAGAGACCCAGCTTTGACTTGTTCTGCAAGCTGGAATTCTGGCCTATTACTATGATTTTAGACATCATCTTTGATCTCAGTTCTTATAAGAACATTCAAATTCATTTCTTGTTCCTGTGTTTGGATATTAGTTTTGAAAATGTGTCCACTGCAGAAATCCCTTTGATATCTGAAGTATGCTCCTGAAAATTCACTATGGTCTATGACTTTACTCCCACAAGAGAGATGACTTCAGTAGTGATAGACTACAACTCTGATTACCGCTGGATCCTGAAGTCTTTGTCATCAATCACCAGCTTCATTTTGGACAATTCCACTGCTCTGGTTTATTAATCCTTGATATACATGGTGGTTCTGGACCACTACCTGTCAGCTGCAGTGTTTTCGATATTGTGGCTCTAGATATTGTATGTTGCATACCAGGCTAAAATTCCTTGTGAGTGTAAGACCAGGATTTTTCCCTGCAAGATTTTACCCTTAATTGGTTTGTTCTACAACTTTAAGAACACGATCTCAGCCCAGCAAAGGAGAACAAACCATACATTAATGCCATGCTAAGATTCTGACACAGCTCTGCTGTACCTCCTTACATTGGCCATTCCTCAACTTCTACCCTTCTAGCTTAATAAACTGATGGATTGATTCTCTCAGCTCTCCACTTAGGTGGTAACTGGGTTTCAGGATTTTTATATATCTTTTTGATCTCTATGGAATTTTCAACAATTGTAAATTGCCCTTTCGTCCATCCCCATTCAAATATAATCCAGACAACTTGTCTGTAAAGGATCTAACTCAGCTTCAGTGTAGGTGAGGGGGTGTCTACCTCTAGGTCCTGGATGTCCTAACTCATCACAACTGACCATGCATACTTCCATTACCTTGTCACCACACGATGGGGCAGGGTGAGTCATTCCTGAGTGTTCTGTGTCTGGAAAAGGAAATCATGGAGAAAAGACCTAAGCCACCTAGACACCCAATTTGAAGGTGAAAAGAATCTGTAAAGTTTGACTTGGTGGTCCATTATTTCCATCCCAGAACTGTCCTCTGTGTGGAGCCAGTTTTAAACCCATTCCTTACAGGATATCCTCTCTTACCTCCTCTGCCCCTCCAAGCTCATCCTATCCCCTTCCTGGGAATTCAACCCTCGCTGCCTGCCCTAGACCCTTGGCTCTAGGTTCAGCATGGGATCTCAACACAATGAGAGTCGTGTCCATCCTCTTATGCCCCTACCCAGTCTCCTCTCCTAAAAACAAGCTCCATTACAAGAAGGACCTGATCAGAAGACTCTAGTGGCCCCACAGGCCTTTCCCAGTTCCTTCAATGTCTTGCTTATAGTCAATACCCAATAAATACTTATAACTGAAAGAAAGAATCATAAACACCATTTATTAGAAATACATTTTTTGGGGGGGGAAACCTGAGTGGTACAGTTGGTTATGCACCCAACTCTTGGTTTCAGCTCAGGTTGTGATCTCAGGATCATGGGATTGAGCCCCATGCTGGGCTCGCCACTCATGTGTGGAGTGTGCTTGAGATTCTTTCCCTCTTCCTCTGCCCCTCCCCGCCATATCTCTAGAAGAGATAAATAAAAATCTTTAAAAATACATATTTCCAGGCCCCATGCCAGATTTATGAGTCAGAATTTCTGGGAGTGAGACAAGAAAATAATTTCTTAGAGAAATACCCTGGTGATTCAAAGGCATATACAATTTTGAGAAGCATTTTCTTAGAGAATCACATTCCCTCCCAGAATTGTATTCAGGACTGGCCTTCTAATTTGGAACTAAGCCAAAACCAGAAAGTAGAAGAGGGAGATGATTTTTCCCCTCTCGTTCTCAACTCTTACCTTCTGAAGGTATAGAGTCAAATTCTCTACAAATTCTTGACAAGTCCCACAACAAGCTTATTCTGGATACTAGAAGAATCTGGAGAACAAAGTGTTAATATAGAGAGCATATTTAGATAATCGATTCTCAAGGAAAATAAATTCAAATATTTTTGACATTGGATTAACAATCTTTCTGTGCTGTCCAGTTTCTCAAAAGAAAGTCAGCCAAACAAATTTCCTGACCCTTAAAAGATATTTGTTGAGTAAATGCATATACATGTGAAAAAATATCCTCTAGTCTCTAGTGTTGAGTAAATGCATATACATGTGAAAAAATATCCTCTAGTCTCTCAAGGTTAGTATTATGATTTTGAATTATTGTTCTCTAAATATATAAGGATATTAGTGAATTAAAAAGTGTATTTAACAGAACGGAGAATAAACTAGATTTTACTGCAATAGCTTATTATATGGTAGGAAATTTTTGCTTTAATATTTATTATCGAACATTATCTTTATGGCTCTTCTAAAAAGAAAGAAAGAATGTAAGTTTCTTAAGACTATATCAAAAGTTCTGTGTGATCTGGTATACATCAGCCTTCCTTTGAATATCTTCTCCATCCTCAGTCTTATTTGTTTTGGCACCAACCATCTCCATGTACTCTCTTGTGGCATTATAGGTCGAAAGAGTAGAGCTGCATAGGATTGGTCACAGACACCCTTTGAGTCCTACTGCCACATACCTTTTTGACTAGTGGAGGGATGCAACTTGCACCTTTTTTCTAAAGTAGCTCTGTACTTAGTCTTAGACTTTAAGAGTTAAGGAAAATTAATTTGTATTTCTTTTTTTTTAAATAACGATTTTATTTATTTGACAGAGAGAAACACAGTCAGAAAGGGAACACAAGCACGGGGAGTGAGAGAGGGAGAAGCAGGCTTCCCACTGAGCAGGGAGCCCGATGTGGGACTCGATCCCAGGTCTCTGGGATCATGACCTGAGCCAAAGGCAGTCGCTTAACCAAAATAAATTAATTAATTTCTAATTAATAATAATAATAATAAAGTTTCTGATTATCTGAGTTCAAAGACCAAACTTTCCCGACAATGAAAACCTGAGAAAAAATTATCAAGCTGCTTTTAAAGTATCTATGAAAATACAAAAGACAAGCCAGGCAAGGCAAACCTGAAGAATAAAATTGAAGAAATTACCCTACCAGATTTTAAGATTTATTCTAATCAGCAGTAATCAAAGATGAGCTAATAGTGGCATAAGGATAGATAAATAGATCAAAAGAGCTGAATAGAGAATACAGCATATACAATTACTGGCTTGTCAAGAAAGGAGCCAACAGAATTCAATCAGGAAAAGAAAGTGCAATAAATGTGTTGGAGCAACTGGGTAAATATGTTAAAAAAATAAACCTTGACCCCTCTTTCATGACATACACAAAACTTACTTTGAAATGGATCAGAGACCTTAATTTAAAAGTGAAACCAGCAAGCTTCTAGAACTTTACTAATACTATAGGCACTAAGCACCCGGAGCTTCTAAACACTTGAAATGTGGCTAGTCCAAATTGAGACATGTTCTAAGTGTACAGCACACACTGAATTCAAAGCCTTAGTCAAAAAAAAAAAAAAATGTAAACTATCTCATTATGAAGTCTGTTTTGAAGATTTTGAAATGATAATATTTCCTAAGCCCTGGAAAGTGTGAATATGCTACTTTATGTGGCAAAGCACAGTTCTGGATGGAATTAAAGTTGCTAATCAGCTGACAGGGCTAGCACAGGTGATTAGCCTGGATTTTCCAGGTGAACCCAATGTAATCACAAGCGTCTTTGAAGACGGAAGAGGGAGGAAAGAGAAGCAAAATGGGAGAGTAGCAGCCTGAGGAATATGTGGTTTCCTGCTGCTGGCTAATGAAGATAGAATATTGTAAATACAGGAATATAGACAGGCTCTAACAGCTGGAAAAGGTAAGGGAATGCATTCCACCCTAGAACCTCCAGAAAAAAACACAGCCTAAAACACAGTTCTGGTCTCCAGAACTCTAAGAAAAGTTTGTATTGTTTT
This sequence comes from Spilogale gracilis, assembly GCA_004023965.1. Taxonomy (NCBI): domain Eukaryota; kingdom Metazoa; phylum Chordata; class Mammalia; order Carnivora; family Mephitidae; genus Spilogale; species Spilogale gracilis. The sequence continues at coordinate 12,643 of PITA01019945.1, read as the reverse complement.
AAACTGCCAAGTTCATGGTATTGTTATAAGGGCAGATATCCGTATGGGAAAAAAGTCAGCCATGTCAGTTCTAGCTCTCAAGAAAATAAGGCATACCTTCTCAAAAAGACCTATACATAAACTTTCAAGGCAACTTTATTGACAGAACTGAAATAACACAAATGTTTAGCACAGAAAAATGGAGAGACAAATTGTGGTGTAAAGCTACAATGAATTATAAATCAGCAGCAATAGAAGGAAATTCAGATATATGGAACAACATGGATTCACATTTAAAAAATTAGATTGAGCAAAAGAAGCAGATAAAAAAGACAGCATACTCTGATGTCATCTATAAACCTTGCAAGAGGAGGCAAAACCAATCCACGGTGCTAGAGGTTGGAACAGGAATTATTACTGCAGGAATAGGATTTATTAAGGGGAACAGCAGGAGGACACATTCTGGATTTTACATCTTGATCTGGGCATTGGCTACAAGTGTGGACATATACAGAAAAGTTCAGAAAGGCTTATATTTACGATACTTACATTTTACTTTCAGTAAATTTCATCTTAATAGAAAAACACCACTAAATTTTAAAAAATGCAACATTATCTTTTTTAAGTGACACTTTTCCTTCTGGTTGGTGGTGGGGATGAGTAGAGAGGGAAAGGGAGGAAGGAAATGATAGACACACTGGGGAAAACCCAGTTAGTTAGATGTTGATGTGATCAAAGGAGGGAAAAAGCAAAAAAAAAGGATCAAGTTGTTACAGGGAAAGTCTAGAAGAAAGGCCCAGCAAGACTCTTCCCCACAATTCACCTCTACCCGCAACTCCCCAAGGAAGGATGACAATTAAGACAATAGTTGATGGTTTCTCCTTCCAATTGTCAGCTAAGTCTTTTGGACTGGTCGTTTTCCAGTTGGTAGAAAGTGACGTTTTCTTGTTAATAATCTTAGTTGCAAGATCAAATTTTTCCTGTGTTAAAAATCAAAGCACACCCGGACACCTGGGTGGCTCAGTGGGTTAAAGGCTCTGACTTCAGCTCAGGTCATGATCTCAGGGTCCTGGGATAGAGGCCCACATCGGGCTCTCTGCTCGGCAGGGAGCCTGCTTCCTCTCTCTCTGCCTACTTGGGATCTCTCTCTCTCTGTCAAATAAATAAATCTTAAAAAAAAAAACAATCAAAACACACCCAAGCTCCATATTCTCCAAAAGTCCCTAAGTGACAACTTTGGGCTTTAATAAATACTTTTCCAACCATTGCTTAATCAAAACCATAACATATCATGGGAATGTGACTTATTTCGGTCCTAATTTTTACCCTTACATCAGTAGTGAAACTACGAGTAGTTAATTGTATCTTCAGAATCTTCTTTCAATGACCAGAAATCAACAAGAGCTTAGTCCCATCTATATTAATGGAAAAATCTGAGGCAGAATCCCCTTGCCTTTTTACTGTTTTTTAAAATTCAGTGTAGCTTAATTATGTTCAATAAGATAAAAACCTTTTTTTGAAACTTGAATCCTGTTGATATATCCTAATAAAGGCTGCTTGTGTTAGTAGTGTTGATAATTGCTTATATACTTGCAAATAGATTTCTATTTTCCCCATACTTATGTTTCTGTGAATTAATCTTTTTTTTTTTTTTTTTCTGTGTAGTAATCTATCATTCCTTAGACTAGGGAGGTACTCTTAGCTCCTTTTCAACTTAGTTGATCCAAAGTAAGTAAATTGAACGTGACCACCGCCACAAGTGACCACATTAAAAACCCGAGAACCACCTTTGGTTCTTTCTTCACTTTATCCCTCACGTCTAATTAATCACCAACTCTAATGATGCCAGTTTGTTTTCATTGTAGTTTGATTATGTGTTTTAAGACAGGATATCTTAAGATCTATTTTTTTAAGCATTTCATTTGCAGGCAAAGCTGTTTTCTTGATTTTTAATTTTTACCCCGTCTATTTATTTGAACAGCCATTCTATTTTTAATAATGCAGCTTCTCAAAGTTGAGGCATGAACGTGCTTGGCACATTAGAGAAACTATAAGCCAGCCAAAATTATTGAATCTCAACATTGGCAGTTGAGAAGCTCAGGGAGGAAGCCAGGGTTTGGGTAATGCAAAGTATTGTAGGCTGTGGTAAGAATCATGTTCTGTTTTTGTTTTCCCTAAGAGTGATGGAAAAGTATAAGAGTTTAATTTGGAGCAGATAAGTGAAATGACCAGAGCTGAATTTTCAAGAATCACTTGATGTGTGAATAATAAACCATGAAGTCACAGAGAGTGGAAAATGGGGAAGATGAGATGGTTCTGTGGCAAGGGAGAGATGACGGGGCAGAGCTTATGTTGGTGATGGTGAGGATTGGTCCCATTTGTGAAGTTCTTGACTCTCCTTGAAGCACATCTGCTTTAAGTTCAGGTGGTGCCTGTAACTGGATCAGGTTAGCCATGCAGCAGGGAAGCTGGGGCAGCGCACTGGACTGGCATTTAGGATACCAAGGTTCTGGTGTACCCTCTTTCCAGTAATGAGCTGTGGGCCACTAGCAAGTACTTTTACCTCTCAAAGCCTTTGTTTCCTTGCAAGTAAAATGAGGGAGCTAAGAAAGATTTTACTTAAGGTGTTAGGCATTTTAAAAGAGAAGCTTGGGAAAAAATTTTCACTTGATACACAGTAGGAAGATGTATTTGAGAAGGGACCTCTCAGGTGCCCTGAACTGTGTAGGGACAGCCCCTTCTTCTCTGCTCATCTATTCAAATTTGTGATGCACCAGAAGTCTGCACCCTACCTTCCCTTCCCTCCCTCCTTCCCCATGTTAGCCAGCAACCCCCTCATCCTCTTCATTTCCTGGGTATGTAGATCACACCCTAAAGAACAAAGCACTGAAAGCCTGGCTGGAGTAGAAACACCATTTTGAATACTGGCAACTGGAAAAGGACGTTGGTGCTTAACAGGACACATAAAGACTGCCCAGATTGCTTTCTGCGCCTGCATGTAATTACCATAATAAGAAAGACAGAAACATGAAATTAATTACCCCATTCTTCTTGCTGTGCCATGAAACAGGAAATTACAGCAAATCAACACAACTGCTTTTTTTCTGGGACTTGGTGGAGACCTAACTTGATAGTTTAGTTGTTAATTTCTATTAAACTAAAAGGAAAATAGATGTGTTGTCTATGGTAAGGCCATAGGAAGCTGGGCTTTTTAAGTGAGCTGATGTTACCTGACTTTACCCTCCTCCCCTTCATGAGCTGCTGATGTTCATATCTCCTTCCTCACTTTCCTGGCTAGGGAAGGAAAAGCCCAGTGTGGAGGGAACTCATTTAATTCGCCACCTTATTCATGCTGGTTCCTGTGTGAGATGCTTTAACTTGACTCTGAGAACTTTCTGAGGTCTTATTCCCATTGTACAGATGAGAAACAGTGAGAAAGACACCTTAGCTGTATTGCTAAGGGCCGTTGAACTTCATCTCACTTTGACCTATCATCTACTTCACAAGTAACTCAAGGATGTTTCTTTCAGGAAAATTGGACCTATCCTCTCTGAGACTTTTACCACATCCCACTGAAACTGCTGAAAACCTCTTCATCCATGCTTCTTTTCCTCCCTTCATTCAGTGAGTACTTGCTGTGTGCCATAAGGCTCAATTTCCTCTCACCTATGATTCCAAATGTCTGTTGAAATTTTTTGTTATTTCACTACTATCTCAAGGAAAAGAATATTAAGTTTTCCAACTATTCTTATCAAGCAGTTGTTGAATGATTCTGCAAATGGGAGCAAGGCATGAGTGCATTTGTTTTTAAAAAGGGCAACGGGTATTAACTTAGGGAAGGATAATGCCTGGCTTCTCTCCTTCAAAAAAAAAAAAAAAAGAGGGCATCTTTGAATACAAACTACTGGCTTTGCTGTCTTTAAGTCTTAAGTAAAATATGTTTTTTTAAGATTGGTGACTTAAGAATAATGAACAATTTCATGGAATTGTATAAAGTATCATACTGTATATTCCAAAATAGACCAAATGGCTACTTGGATGAGTGATCTTAAGAACAATACATAATGCATGAATACTACTAGAATATATCTAAGGCATTTCAATTTATTTTTGCCAAGCTGCGAACAGTGATAGAATTGTTCTGCACTATGTCACCAAGAGTTTGCTGGCTTCCTGAGCTTTAGATTATAGAAATCAAGCCCACTGTAGTGAACAGTGTCTTGAGTACATTCTGCAGCCTAGGGCATCCAGGTAGGGGTACAGTAACAGTTCAAAAAATCTTGGTGAACTGCTATTTCATCACCCTTGAAATTCATAGTGTATTTCACTCCAAGAAAGTAAGCGTGAGCCTGAAGAATGTAAGTAATGGCATTTGAAGGTGTTCACTTGGGGAAGTGGGCATGGTGCTGTGGGCTGCCGACTGCAGATAGGAAATGGAAGTGTGGACTGTTTGGATTCCATGATGCCAAATCATTTAGCATGGTAATAGCACAGAATAATCAAATGTTCCCACTGGGCGCTGCACTTTTACCCTGGGGCCCACACTGGGACATTCCTTTAAAGCGGATATATATTAGCTGTTTTCATTGAACCAAAAAGCAAAACCAAAGATGATCAGAATATTTCTAGAAATATTCCAAGATGCGCTGGGTAAGAGGTGACAGTTCAAAGCATGACTTGGTTCCCTCTGAGTCATTTGCTTCATCAGGATAGAGGGAGGGAGACCAATGAGAAAGAAGCATTTCTGTTCCTTGAAAGAGGACTTACAGTCCATCCTCCAGATGGAAGGTACATCAAGACCTACATGAAAGTTCTTAAGGCCTTTCCCCCAAATTGAGATTCTTCTTTAGTACACTAAAAAGGCAGCCCCATCCAAAGCAAGAAGCCAACTTCCCTGTTTCCTACCACTCACAAGTACAGTTCTTTCAAGGACTTGACTTCTCACAAAGTTGTGCTGATGGGGAATGGCAATCACTACTCTCACAGGCATTTTGGGGGAGTTTTTATTTTATGGCATCTGGATTGTAAAGCTTTATTATCTTATGGTTGCTATTGGGGAATAATGCGTTCTTTGGATTGTAAAATCTAACGTGGTGTTTCCTAAGCTTTTTATGCTATTTACATGACATCCAAGGTCGGGAATTCAGTTATTTTTTCATTTTGCCTGGCTGAAGAAGCTTATCCGTTAGTAAAAGAGAGATGATTGGTGGTGAGAGAATACTAAAGAAAGGGATCACAAGAAACTCAGTTGGCCTTCGTTTGTTTGTTTGTTTGTTTTTCCCCCAGCCATGTAGAAAACTGAACTCTATTTGGCAAATCTAAACCCTCTTGGCTTAAATCTCTCTCCCATAGCAAATGAGAAACAGCATACCCCAGAGGTTATGGGCATGGAGCTTTGAGCCAGACTACTAGGCTTTTAATCCTAGCTCCACCGTCGGTTGGCTGTATCACCTTAGACATATTATTGAACCTCTCTGCGTTTTAATTCATTCGTCTATTGAAAAAAAGAAAGGGGGTTAATAATAACTTGACAGGATTGTTTTTTTTGTTTGTTTGTTTTTTAAAGATTTTATTTATTTGACAGAGAGAAACACAGCCAGAGAGGGAACACAAGCAGGGGGGGGTGAGAGAGGGAGAAGCAGGCTTCCCGCCGAGCAGAGAGCCCGATGTGGGACTCAATCCCCGGTCTCCGGGATCATGACCTGAGCCGAAGGTAGTCGCTTAACCAACTGAGCCACCCAGGCGCCCCTTGACAGGATTGTTGTAAAAGTGGTATCAGTTGATGTATGTGAAGCATGTGGAGTAGCGCCAGGCACTGAGCAAGGGCTCCTACCTGCAGGAGCTAGGACATCATCACTGCCTCCTGATCTCCATTTGTGTCGGGTCCTCTCTCCCAGCCATCTACCAGCTGTGTCATTAACACCATTCTGCACATGGCTTGACTCAGCTACATCTTTGTTCTTGCCACTCTGTCTTCCCTCCTACTTCATTCTGAGTTCACATCCGTTTAGTTTTAAGAGACAAAGTCGTTTGTCCGTCCCATTCTTCATACTTCTCATGAGCCTCTCATTTGTGAGCAGTAAGCTAATTTAAAAGACTATTATTAGTAAATAGGAGAATGTCTATGCCTCATGTAAATCCATTGGTGGCTCTGGGGGAAAAGACTAAAAGATAAAGTAATGGGCTTAAGAAGTTAGCAAAGTGATGGATTACATGTTTGCCTTTGGTTTTCCAGTCCTAGAGATGATTCTCCTTGGTCAGAATCAAAAATAAAAAGTACACCTCTGGGTTTTGTTTTGTTTTGTTTTTTGATTTTTGCAGTTGTTGTAATCCATTAGAATTGTTCTATCCATTTTACATAAATGAATGCACTGAAAGAAGTAGCACTTAGACTTTTTGTGCAGTTAAGGCTGATTTATTTCTGAACTAGTTCAAGAAGTCCTTTTCTAAAACAGCTCTGAGTTTTATTTGAGTTTTCAAACTTTCTCTTAGAAAGATTGCCACTGTGCAATAAAATCACAGGGTTCATTGAAACCTCTCCACATTAAAAATAAATAAATATTGCGGGATGGAAAATAAGACCTCTTGAAGTCCTTAACTGCAAGCTAGGAGGATGCACTGAGCCAACTCTGAACATCTACTTGAAGGTTTGGGTTTGGATTTCAAATTAAAATAAGAGCTTTGGAGAACTGGTTTGTTTTTACTCTTGGTAAAGTATTCTAGCCTTATTCAAAGGGAAAAAAGAGAAGTTAATATCTTCTATAAAAGCCAAATCTTCTGGAACTTCTAATAGCTCATTTTAAACATCACAACAAATGAAATGTAAATGAATAAGAAACAGATGTATTTCCCTGCTCTTGAAATATCTATGAATTTTAAAATTAGGAGTGTTGGAAGAAAAAAGATCTTGTGAGAGATAATAAATCGATCATGACTGTACTACATTATTTTATAATCAAAACATTCTTCTCTAGTCGAACATAAAAGATAAATTTCTAATGAATTCTGAAGTTTGAGTTTCTTCCAGGATCCCTAATGTTAAAACAGTTATAAAAAAAACAAAGAACAAACAAACAATTCTGTCATGTTTCCTAAGGCAGTCTGTATTCCTGGAGTACTATTTTTTGTTGTTGTTCTAGTTGACAACACATTCAGCATTCACTACATATTCTCCTTCAGCATACCTAAGTGTTATAAAATTACCTCAACTATACATGGACAGAAGTTACATGAGAGTAGGCATGTGTAAATTTCTGTGGATTCATAAGATAAGGGGAGGATACCATACTTAAATAGGTGGAAGAAGCAGGGAAAAACGAGTTTATAATGCTGTGAATATTTTATGAAAAATTGAGCTCAGAATCTAATCAATTTTCCAAGGTCATAGGTGGGAAGAGACAACACTTGATGACTGTCCCATTGCTCATTGAGAAGTTGTGGACAGGAAAAGTTGATCTAGATGACATGTCCACTGTGCTTGCTCAAATCCAGATGAATATGGAAAACAGAAACTCTGCTCTTTGTGGTTTCTGTGCTCTTATTTTGGATGAGATGAACACTGCATTGTCAGAAACATAGACATCAACCGTAAATAGCAAGTCAGAGTGTAGACAACCTGGTGATAAAACACCAACAGTGGTCAGTGGGATCAGGAAGGAATTTATTTCTTGCTGGACTCTTCAATCCAGTCTTTTCCCTCAGGTAGCCTCTCCTTCCCTGAAATTCAGATTTGGTGGAGACCAACATGCGTGCAGAGAAACACGCACTGTCTGAATCCATCTGGACTAAAGTAGAACATGACAGAATATGCCATCTCCCAAAATGGCACTTTGACATATGGATTATTTGGTGCCATAGGCACTTGAAAAACAGCAAATGCGGGCACAAACTTTTTCTCAACTCTGTCATCAGCCTGAAGACAGATCCTTCAGAAAGAAATCACTTGTCATAAATCTGCTCCCTCAGAGTTTCATCAACAGGCGGAGAGACTCTTGTCACAGGAGAGAAATCAAGTCCACACCACATCAGGCAAACTATCATGCCTGTGATCTGTTCTTCTAAGGAGCCATTCACCTTTCCCAAAAATCATTATAGTCCTCTAAGAAGTCTTTAAGATCTGCACCCTTCCCTATTCCCTATTAAGATGATACTTAGGTCTGAATTCTAAGGCACCTTGGGGGGTCCATCATTCTCCCCCAGGCATCTCCCATATATCCATGAGATACATACGTTAAGAAATTTCTGTTTATTTTTCTTTCATTAATCTGTCTTTATTACAGGGGTCTCAGCTAAGAATTTAGAGGACTAGAGGGAAAATTATTCAAATGTATGAGTAATCATGCTGTGAGGAGTTGAGGACCCCATTGCTTCATCTGACATTGAGGACCACTCTAGAGAATAATTCTTGATGCTCCCCAGTGATCAAACTGATTACAGTATCCACTCAAAAGCATTTTTGTTTGTTCCATCCATCCCTTCACTTAGCATTGTTTGGGTAAATACTTGGCCTGCTACTGAAAAAGTTAAATGTAGGTATCTTAATTCCTTATGTAGTTATTACACTTGATCAAATTCTCCCTACTTAGTGTGTCTGTCACTTAAGATCTCTTTTTCATCTCTGCCATATTTCACCAAGTTTTAACTTTCTCATCTCCTAGATACAGGTTACATGGGCTTCAGAATCACATTTTTAGTAATATTTGGCCTGTATAATTTTATATTGGTCAAGTTGTAGGGGAGAGGAATGGAGTTTTCTGTTGTATTAACATGATTGGATTCCTCTTTTTTTTTTTTTTAATTTGGTGTGTAAATGGGACACGTGCACTCACTAGGCAGGTACTATGAATGGTCACAGAGCCCTCCAAGCATTCCCAGTCCAATTAGATTCTCAAGAATTTCTCCTCTGCCCTTTGCTTTGGGGAGATAGCATAGTCTTTTGAGGATTCTCAATTCCTGCTTGTTAATGCATGTTTGTATGTATAGCAGAGTTACTGAGGTATTTTTTATTGTAATGTTCCTCTGGTAGCAAGATTACAACAGGATGCATCCAGACATCAGCACCTTCTAATATCTGTCAAAAGGAACTAGTTTGACTTAGCTCTGTTAGCACTGTATTATCATCCCTCTCTGCCACCACCTTAATTAACAGTCTAATTGTGCAACATATTTATGTGGATAGTCATTTGTTTTTTTTTTAATTTTCTTTAATATTTATTTGACAGGGAGAGAGAGAGAGAGAGCAAGAGTGCACAAGGAGGCAGAAAAGCAGGCAGGGGGAGAGGAAAGCAGACTCCACACTGAGCAGGGAGCCCAGTGGAGAGCTCAATCCAGGGCCCTGGTAACACAATCTGAGCCAAAGGCAGATGCTTAACCGACTGATCTACCCAGGTTCCCCTGCAGTAAGGTCATCTAAAAATGTGAAGAAACACACAAGACACTCTTAAAAAAAAAATAGTACTTACAGATATACATGGAGATACTAAATAGCAGATAATTTCCTTAATAAAAGTAAGCATATTTTGAGAGGCGTGGGCACGACTGTCATCACCTCCAGCAACACAAGAACCCAGAAGAAGAAATAATAACATGGGGTGAAGGTGGAGAGGTGTATGATATGAACTTCAGTGAGAAATTCTCATTCTTCTTTTTATTCCTTTCCCTTGAGGGGCGATTATACTCACAGCCAAAGTTCCTGATGCTATTTGGTTTCCTGGTAAAGTCTGAAAGATGGACTTGGCATTTGCTGAGCACAGAGGGCATATCAGCCTCTGCTGGCTAGATCAATAGATCCATAACCATGTGAGAAATGTGAATGCATTTCTGTAGAGTGTACCGCTGTGGGCTTGGAAAATGTCCAGTGTCAACAATAAGAAAGCAAAAGAAAGTGGTTAAAGAAGGATTAGTCTGGCTTGATTTTCATCCACGTTTTTCAAATAGATTCTTTTCATGTTTCGGGAAAGTTCTGGTCTGTAATTCCTGATCTGTGGATCATTCCTTTTGTGGGAGTTGAAGTGGTCCATAATAATTCTTCTCTAGGAAGTCCCTAGAGATGTTTTCTGAGTGTACTTTTTAACTCTCTTAAAGAAATGTCTGTACAAATAGAAGTGGTCTCTTGGTTTAAGTTCTGAAGGATCAGCAGTTTCAGGGTAAAAACATGTTTTTGTATTGATTTATTCATTCAACAAACATATTGACTGCTTGGTATAGGAAAGGCCGTGAAGAATGTGAAATAGCCCCCACTGTATGGGAGTTTGCACTTGAAAGAGAGACCTATCACCTCTTCTCCTAGAAACTTTGAGATTGGTTACTTACTCCACTAAAATAGCTCATATGAAACCCAAGAGTCCAATGATCTCATCGCCATTATTAGTAAGTTTTTACAAGCCATCACATACATACCTCTTTTTTCCTTAAAGTTTTACTTATTTATTTTAGAGACAGCATATGTGAGTTGGGCAGAGGGAGAGAATCTTTAAGGAGACTTCCTGCCAAGTGTGCAGCCCAATGCACAGTTCGATCTCATGACCCTGAGTTCATGACCTGAGACAAACCAGGAGTGGGGCACTCAACTGACTGTGCCATGCAGGTGTCCTAACCACAATGCATACTTCTACTTACAGTGATGTGTGATATTTGAAACATCCATTTCTTTAGAATGTTCTAAGAGTTTTGACAATGTAAGAAGTGTTTGTAAATTAAACTTCAGCTTTGAGACTTAGGTAACCCTGAGTGGACTGTATAAATAATGTAGTAATACATAGAGATATCTGTTCATTTGAAACATATGAAAGGATTGACTACCATCTACATAAACACAGATCTCTCCCATTCTAAACAGGCTTACACTTTTTCACTAATTACTCTCTGGGCCGGAGGCTAACATGGAAGAAAGTCCTACCATTCTTTGGGAAACTGGACACTTTTCATCTGCTGGCTGATGAGTAGATGGAATAAGGATGAGAGAAATACACACATAGATACACATACATGCACACAAAGAATAATGAAAATTGTAAGGTAACATAGTAAAGTAGACTGGGTGTAAAGAAGGGTTATATAAGTCAAAAGCCTAACCCTTACTGTAATTCTCAAGGTAAATAATAGTCAATATTCATAGTTAACAAAAAGTTAGTGAATGTTTTTCTCAGTTTAAACATTTATTGGGCACCTGGGTGGCTCAGTCAGTTAGGTATATGCCTTCAGCTTGGGTTGGGATCCCACTGGGACTGAGTCCTGCATTGGGCTCTCTGCTCAGAGGGGAGTCTGCTTCTCCCTCTGCCCCACCCTACTTTTGCATGCTCACTCTCTATCTAAGTAAAATATTTTTTTAAAAAATAAAGATTTATTTATTTTACTTTTATATTTTTTAAAGATTTCTTGTAAATACCCAAAAGGATAACATGTCAAGGTCAAGTTCTAAATGTAACAAAGTTATTAATAAGCACAATGTCCTTTATAGGATCACTTATAAAACCTTTGGCTCATGTTAAGGGACTTCGGTTTCCAGCACAATAGAGTCGCCCTCCTTTTCCCTTTATGTACAACTAAAATCTGTGGACATATAAAAAACAAACTTAGGAAGACCCTGAAATCTGGAGATAAGAAGGCAGACTGAAGCCTAGGAAAGTGGCAATCTTGCAAGACAGAATACTTTCAGGAAGTAAATGCTCTAACTCAGCTAAACACCACAGGGGAAAAAAAACAGACAGCATCATAACCCACACCAGCAAAGGCTGAATGCTGAGCCTAGACCCACACTCATGAGGTCATAATCAGGTATTTCAGCACCCATCAGCATGATTATCAGTGAAGCAGAGATGAGGGACTTTGGTTTCTCCTGGCCAGTGATGTGCTCTTTGTTGCCTACTGTGTCAGTGGGGACTACATGGAAGTTGGAACATTTATACCGGATTGGCAGTAACAAGGAGCTCTCGCCTCCTTGGGTGTCAATGGAGCCTATGTCAACCTCCACTTGGCAATAATGGAAAAACCATTGAGTTAGAAAAGAGGAGGAATATAGAGATATTAGACTAAGGAGAATATATAAATGGGCAATAAGTACATGGAAAGATGTTCAATATTATTGGCCATTAGAGTAAAACACATTAAGACTACCGTGAGATCACTACATGCCTGTCAGAATATCTAAAATAGAACTTAGTGACAAAGGGCTGGTATCCAAGATCTATAAAGAACTACTCAAACTCAACACCCAAAAAGAAGATGAACACATCAAAAAATGGGCAAGAGACATGAAGAGGCACTTCTCCGTAGAAGATATACAAATGGCCAACAGACACATGAAAAAATGTTCAGCATCACTAGCTATCAGGGAAATTCAAATCAAAACCACACTGAGATACCACCTTACACCAGTCAGAATGGCCAAAATTAACAAGACAGAAAACAACAAGTGTTGGAGAGGCTGCGGAGAAAGGGGAACCCTCTTACACTGTTGGTGGGAAAGTAAACTGGTGCAGCCACTTTGGAAAACAGTGTGGAGATTCCTTAAAAAATTAAAGATAGAGCTACCCTATGACCCTGCAATTGCACTACTGGGCATTTACCCCAAAGATACGGATGTAGTGAAAAGAAGGGCCATATGCACCCCAATGTTCATCACAGCAATGGCCACAATCGCCAAACTGTGGAAAGAGCCAAGGTG
>PITA01019944.1:0-36208 GCA_004023965.1 Spilogale gracilis | reverse complement strand
TCCCCCAGGGACCCCCAGCCACGGCTCCCCCAGGGACCCCCAGCCCTGCTCCCCCAGGGACCCCCAGCCCTGCTCCCCCAGGGACCCCCAGCACTGCTCCCCCAGGGACCCTCAGCCACTGCTCCCAGCAGAAGAATGTAAGGTGGGAACATGAAAGGGAATTTACGAAACCCACTCCAAGAATCCAGAAGAGACTATCAAACAGAAAAAGTCCTTCCTGCTTCTGGAATTATTTGAAGTTTCCCAACCACTTCAGAAACTCTTGCTAAATAGGCACAAGAGCTGGAGGAAGGCCATTCAACTAACCTACGAGATAATATATACTCATCGACCTATAAGCTAAGGAAACGCTCCCAACCCAGCCAGACCTCCGAAGGATACAGCGCTGGCGTGGTTGATGCCAACGAACACGGCCACACAGCGCATCACGCTGGCCCACTCCCGCTTAAACTTGTGCGGCTCCCCAAGGTGACTGTCGATGCAGGGGTAGAGCAAGCCCACGACAGCTGGTAAAAACAGCGACACAGAGTTAGAACACGCCGGCTTACGAGGACAGGGTTTCTATGCGCCAAGTATTAACATATTATTCAAATCAGTTCTTTTCCTAGAGAAACATGCAGGCTATAATTCAGCATCTTAATTAAGACTGATTCTATATCTTTGTTTTCCTTGAGTACAAGCAAAAAGATCACACTGTTTCAACAAAGTTGAAATACCATGGCTGTTCTTCAGTGCAGGTGAGCACTGACCTGACTCGGGCAGGGAGTTATTATCCATAGAACGCCGACAAGTCAGCCGTGCTGAGCCTCCCGAGTCCAGGTCCTGACCTGTGTGGACAGCCTGGGCCCAGGCCCAGGAAACCAGGCCCCTGTTCCCCACGGGCTCTGATGGGACCTGGAGCCTCATGTCCGTTCCCTCATGTGTAAAATGATGAGGGTTATGTAACTAGAAGGCGGAGTAGGAAGAGCTCGGGGTGGGGGGAGTTAGGGAATTTTCACAGGCACAGCATTTTGAAGCAAGAGGACAAAGAGAATTCAGACAGGGAGAGGGTGTAGCATTCCAAGATGGAAGTAAAATGGACAAAGTGAAGGCAGGAACAGGGCGCACAGCGGCTGGTAGGGATCCAGGCCCCTGAAACCGACTGTGGGACGCAAGGCTCAGCACCTAAAAAGTCATCCAAGGGCAGAGGCTTGAAACCCATGGGGCAGTTCCACCTGCCGTCCTGTGAGAGAGGGAACTATTTCAGGTTCCTGAACAGAGAAACAAGAGACAGAGTTCTGGTAAAACATTCGATGGGAGAGTTTCAGTTTCAATTTCATATTACATTTTATCAAGTTTTAATTTTAGAGTTTTTGAAAACTGGAACCCCAACGACTCTAGAACTTACTTTGCTATAACTTAATTTTACCTTTCAAGGTTAAAGGCTAAAAAGGTAAAAATGTACTGTGGGATCTTGCCCTATGCTTATCTGATAATTCTTTTCACGAGACGCTGTGTTTCAGATAGTCCTAGAATCCCTTGAAGCTTCAACTGCAAATAAAGCGTAACCTAAAATATTTCACTTTTAAGATCAGATTTTTGATTCAAAGAACTACTACCATATGTCCCTAAAAAATGGGACTGCATCTAGGTAAAAATCTCAGAAAGGATTCTTACTAGGATAGCCCTATACTTAAAGGGTTTAGAAAAGCCAAGTAGGATTCCATCTTCCCAAGAACAGAGATGAAAGCAGCCCCAGGACTGAGTAACTACAGTAACCCCCCTCCCATGTGTCCTGGCTAGAACACAGCGCCCAGCCTGAGCCGGGTGACCTCCAGCTGTGCTCAGTGAGTCTGCGGCCAACCGGGTGTGTCTCCACGGTCCAGGGGCCACAGCCAGACTCCACGGTGGCAGTGTGATCCACAGGGGCCCTGCTGGTTCAGTGTCCCCCTAGACAGGGATGCTTAAGGTCTCCACGACTCAGTCTCCACATCTGTGTGGTGGAGCCATCACTGAGTGCTGCTCTAAGGGTGATCAAACACAGAGCAAGCAGTCCCTAAAAGCTGGCTCCACAGCCAACAGCCCCCAACCCGCCCCACTTGGAGAGACCAGAGCTCTGCCCAGGAGAGCAGGGCACGCTGAGGGCAGGGGATGGGCTGCCCTCTCTGTACTCCCCCAGCTGGTGCTGTGGGGGCTGCAGGGAACACGTGACAGCGTGCTGATCAATGAGCGCCGGTCACCTACAGAAGGACTAGGTGGTCTTCGGGCTGAGATCAACCATGCATTGCCATAAAAGCAGACAGGTAACAGGAAAAGTCCACAAGAGGTCAGCGCGCAGGTCCACCCAGACTCCGGCAGGCCGGGGGCGGCACCCTGGCGGCGGCGGGCTGGGCGTCCCCTCCGTCGCCGCCCCCGCCCGCCCAGCCGACCCGCCCACGTGACGGTTTGTTTTCGGTGGCCGGCGGGTAGCGTGTTCCAGCGCCCGGCCAATGGCAGCGAGGCCGCACCGCTCACCAGTTTGCCGACCGCCAATCCCGGGCCTGCTGGGCCAGGGGACGGCTGCGGGCCCCGCGCTCGGCCCAGGGCCCTCCCAGGCGGGAAGCCGCCCCCACGGCCCCCCCTCCCGCCGTCTTCCCCCACCCTGCACTCACCAGCCGCCGTCCCGCAGCACGGGGGCACCCACCAGGCCGACGAGAAGATGGTGGCGATGACCTCCTCCGGGAACAGGGTGACGTTCCGCTGCACCTGCAGCAGGTTGAGCACCAGGGCCAGCACGACCCCCACGGAGAACAGCACCAGGCTCCGCTGCACCAAGTGGTGGTGCCAGTTGCCCGGGGGGCCGCCGCCGGCGCCGCGACCCCCCGCCCCGGGGCTGCGAGGCCCGCGGGCAGGCACGGGGTCGGGGTCCGGGCCGCGGCGCGCTGCCAGCGCGGTGGGGCTCAGCATGTCTCCCACTTTGGCCGCCAGCCCTCCGGCCCCGGCTCCCGGGAGGCCTCGGTGCCTGGCGCCCTGGGCACAGGAACAGCTCCAGCAGTGGTCGTCCAGTCTGGGCATCGGTCACCGGAGGCGGGCCGGTGGTCCTGCAGAGGGAGGAAGCAGGGGGCGGGGCCGCGTCAAGTTCGCTGGCGAGGGACGCGCGGGTCCCGCGCGGGCGTCGGACTGACCGCGATGCCCACTCATCGCGTTCCGTCCGGGAAAGCCCGGGCCCCTGGGACGCCTGCAGACTGCGTGGCCCGTGCCGCAGGTCCCGCGGGGAGGGCCCACCTGGGCGGCGCACGGGCTGAGGGCAGCGGCGGCGGCCCGGTGTCCGGTGCGCCCCTGCGCTGCCCCGCACCGGAGCGGGCCCGCGAGTGCCCTCCGCACGCACCTCTAGTACTGGCCGGTCCAGTCCCAAAGTTTCCCACACCCGGTCCGCGCGCAGCGCAAGTTACCAGGGGCCCCGGACGGAGGGGACGCTGAGCCGGCCCACTGGGATCAGGGGTGCAGCCCAGCCCCGAGGCCGGGCTGGGGTCCGTCCCGCTCCCGGGATGGGGTTGAGGGGACCGGACCCCCATCCACGCCCCCGCCCCGGCTCCAGACCCGAGCTCAGCCCCGGCCCTCACCCACCTCCGAGCCCCTAACGCACCCCGCGTACCTGTCCGAGGGGCGCCCGCACGCGGGCTCACGGAAGAAGAAGGTCAAGGCCGGGACCGCCTGGAGTTGGGCCCTTGGCGCGGGGCGCGCGGCGCAGCTTATAAGGCGCGCGGCTGGGCCCCGGGTCACGTGATTCTACCCGGCCCGCCGCTTGTGGGCGTGGCCTCCGCGCGCCCCGCCCCACCCGCGCGCCCGTCCGCTCGCGGTCTGGTGAGGCGGCCGCGGCCAATCCGGGGCGGGCGGCCCATATGACGTCAGCACACGCCACCGCCGCCTCGCGCCCGGCGCTGGCTCGGGAACGCGGACGGTCGGCGGGCGGGCGGCCGCCGGGGCTGCGGGGACCCGCGGGGCGGGCCTGGGAGGGAGAGCGGGGCTGGCGGGAGCGTGTGGGTGGCGTCTCTCGGTCCGACGGCCCGGGCTCCAGGTCCTGGCGCGGACGTGGTGCACGGAGGAGCGTCCCGCGCCCACCGGGCGGTCAGCAGGTGATCGCGCCGGACCTGCCGCGTCAGCGGACCGTGCCCCGACCTCCAGGCTCGGCCGGGCCTGCGGCGCCCGATGGTCACCGCGCCTGCTCCTTTACCGCGGTGCACGTAGCGAGGGCGCGGAGGTCGGAGCTCCTCGGGGCTGTGCTTCCCGCCGTGCGGAGGGCTCCCGAAACCTTTCTTGGACACGAGATCTTTTATGAAAACGCAGAGGATGCAGGTGTCGTCATATAATCATTCCCTCTTTCACCTCGTCTTCCCTTCCATATGGAAAGCAAACCATCCCAACGACCCAAGAAAAACAGAAAATGCAAACTCTTACTAAACTTCACTCTCAAAAAGTCCACGATCTCCTTGATGTGTAATGTATTTATATCCTGTTTGCCGCATGTGTCACACCACACGCCCGCGCTGATCGTTGAGCAAGATGTATGGTCTGAGCTGGTCTGAGATGGTCCTCAACGGCAGGGGAGAAGGGGTCGGGTCTTCCGCGCTGTCTGGGAGAAGGCTTGCCCTGGGAGCAAGTCCCCTGGAGGCCAAGAGAGCCCCGGGGATGAGGGAGCCTGACAGTCCGCTGTAGGGGGCATGTTCAGTCCCAGGGCTTGGGGCTGTAAGCCAGAAGCCTGAAAAAAACTGGAAACATCCTTTTGAGACGTTCCTATTTCTCCAAGTTCCTTTTTTTTTTTGTGGGGATGGGGGGGGGGGAGGGGGGATTCACATAATTTTTAAATGATAAAACAGGAAACTTGGGGGGGGAAGCAATGCTTATGGTGCCTGTGTTCACACCCCAGGACTTAAGGGGTGTTTTCTTAGGGCAGTTTTGAGTTGGACTGCGTAAAGACACTTGCCATTCATTAGCTGGTTAAGTATTGCCCCAGAGTCACAGGTGGGTTTTCTGCCACTAACTTACAGGCCTCACAGCCGGGTATAGACACCCTCCACCCAGCCCGTCCTGCCAGACTGGTGTGCACTCAATCTAATCTTTCCTACTTCTGTGAAAGCGCACGTTTTTAACAAGTGTCGTCACTATAGATTATAACAAAATTGTTTTCAGACCCTCACGCGTCATCAAGACGTAACATTTGCTAATAACGTGACTTGTTTTCGTTTCCCAAACACGCTCCGAAGTGGGGATGGATGGAATGGAGGGGTTCCATGTTCACCTCTCTCTGTGGGAAGGGCAGAAGCAGGCTTTCACACTCTTCCTCTATAGTCCATCGTAAGCCCTGGTCACCACCATCAACTTTATACCCAGAGGTTCAAAGTATTCTTGACTTCATGGCGTTTTGTAATCTGGGTCTTGGCCATTTTCTCCACGCACCTAGTGTTACACGCATACTGTTGGAGTGACATTGGAACTTTATAAAAGCAAAACAACTGAAAGCTTCCCCACTGTTCATTGATAGGAAATCGCTCAGATGATGACGGCACACCTACCCATGTGATGATGTAGGGTTGAGTTGTTGCTGCATTAGTCATCAGAAGCCCTGCTGCCTCTGCCCTACCCTGCTCTCCGCACAGGTTGAGAAGCACTGCTGTCAGCCCCAGTGTCAATCTCGTGCAGATCGGCCCTGAAATGCAAGCCTGTCACGGACTCGACTAGGAAACAGCGGTGAATGGGTGAATGCAGGGCGCTCCTCCCCAGCTTTCACAACTGGTTCATTCAGGGCGCCTGGGCGGCTCAAGGGGTTAAAGCCTCTGCCTTCGGCTCAGGTCATGATCTCAGGGTCCTGGGATCGAGGCTGCATCGGGCTCTCTGCTCAGCAGGGAGCCTGCTTCCTCCTCTCTCTCTGCCTGCCTCTCTGCCTACTTGTGATCTCTCTCTCTCTGTCGAATAAATAAGTAAATCTTAAAAAAAAAGTTTATGTAAAAAAACCACAACAAACAACTGGTTCATTCAGGTGTATAACCACCCAATAAGCCAAGGTTTCAGCTCTTCAGTCCCCTGTGGGTTTCTGACAGCACTGAACTCAGTCTATCTGTCTTCGGGGATCTAAGATGTACTGGGTTTTCTTTGTGTTTTTTTCTCTTGCTGGTTAGTCCGGCCACGCAGGCTATCCCAGCGTTGCTTTCATTTGTAACACCCCTTATGTACAAGTACAAACCTTATGAAGATATATTTTTTAAAAATCAACTTATTTATTTTCGAGAGGGAGGGAGAGAGCGTGGGGGGAGGGGCGGGGAGGGAGACAGAGAATCCCGAGCGGACTCCACCCTGAGCACAGAGTGTGCTGTGGGGCTCGATCTTGCGACCCTGAGATCATGACCTGGGCTGAAACTAAGAGTCGGAGACTTAGCTGACTGAGCCAGCCGGGCGTCCCTTCTGAAAATACCTTATGGATTCCTGTCATCGGTCTCCTGTGCAGGAAGGAGCACGCCATTGCAGCGGTTTATTGGTGTGATACGGTCTGTTCTTAATCCCATCACTATATCATCATTGCAGACGTGCCGTCAAGCGAGGAAGGTTTCCTATTGCTTAAGGACTACACGCAGCACCATACTTCCTCCCCAAATAACTAGCTCAGGACAGACCTCTGTATGTCTCTGGACACAGCACACTCAGGGGGTGAAAGGAGGGGCAGGCCGTCCAAGATCTTTGAGAGGAGTCAGGAGTCTACTGCTGGTACTCTGCGTTCCTGCTACTGTTTTGTTGTTCTCTTTTCTTTTTTTAAAGATTTTATTTATTTACATGAGAGAGAGAGAGTGTGTGAGGGAGAAAGTATGAGCAGGGTGAGTGGCACAGGGACGGGGCGGAGATCACAGCAGCTGGGACCGCCAGGAGTGGATGGGGCTCGACTTGCAGGGTCTTTCTCCGTTGGCGTCCGAGGTTCTTGGTTACACAACTTGGAAGAACGAGGAGGGCGGCCAGACAGATTGGACAGCAGCCAAGCAATGTTTATTGAAGGACAGCAGAGGGACAGTACAGAGCTCTCAAGGAAGGAGGGGGCCTGAGGCGGTCACCACCAGAGTTTCTAAGTCTAGGGGTTTTTCGGGGCTTGTTGGCAGGCTGTTTCCATCTGAGTAACCCTCCATCCCATCAGGTTTTTGTCACCTACCTGTCACTTGGGAGAGGGTGGTGGGCTCCTTCCAGGGTGGTGTAAAATTCTCCTAAGGGTGTTTCCTCTTGTGGGGGCACCCTTGTCCCTGCCTGCCTTCTCACTGTCCATCACTGGGACGGTTCTGACATCGGGGTGAGGTGTCCCCGCGGGGGGGGGGCAGCTACAGGCAGGGGTCCCCAGAGAGCTGGTCGCCGCGGCCGGGGTTCTAGGGGAGGTTGAAGGCAGGCTGGAGTGGGTGGGCTTTGCGGAGGGGAGTAGTGTGCCTGGAGGTCGGGCAGTTGGGACACTAGGAGCCAAGGTGGGGGCTGGGGGGTAGGCAAGGTCCGAGGAGCATTTCCTCCAGCTAGCGAGCACGTTGAGCCCCGGGCCTGTTCTCCTTGGTTACCAACCAAAACACAAAGGCCCAATATCACTTCTTATTTAACCCTTGCAAACACAGGAGATAGGTGTCAGCTGCCAGGTTGGGCGAGTAAGGAAACTGAGTCCCAAATTAAGGAATCTGCTCAGAACCGAAAGGCCAAACCAATCTAGGGTGCAAATCTAGGTGGGCTGTCGACTGCGGCCGCCGCCCTGCGCCCGGCCCCGGCTCCCGTTCACAGGGCTCCTTGAGCACGGTCAGGGCCCGCCGCTGGACACGGCCGCCTGAGCTTCTGCGCATGCGTGTGGAGCTCCTGGCTCGGGGAGGAGGGCGCCGTGGGAGTCTCCTGGGGCTGCGCGAGCACGTTGTCGCAAACCTGGTGGCTTAAAACAACAGATGTGTTATCTTCAAGTTCAGGAGGTCAGACATCAGAAACGGGTTTCAGTGAGTGGAAATCACGGTGTCGGCAGGCCTGGCTCCTGCTGGAGGCTCCGTGGGAAAATCCACTTTTCTGCCTGCCCTGCCTCTCGAGACCACCCCCATTCCTTGGCTCACAGCCCCTTCGGAGCGTCAGTCTGCCCCACCTCCTTGCCCGACTCTGCCGCACCCTCCTGTGCTTCTCAGGACCCCGATGCTCACACAGGACCTGCCGGACAATGGTCCTGTCTCAGAGTCTCCAGTCACATGTGCAAAGGCCCATTGCCACGGAGGGCGACGTGTCCACAGGTCCCAGGAGTTGGCCTGTGGACATAAAGACCGAGTTGGTTGTCCTGCCTGCTAGAGAGGGGAGGATGACATTCCCACACACTGCGGCTGGTTTCCTGGTTTTCCTCTAGGGGCTCACAGAATGCTAGGGAAGCAGAAGTCCAACGGTTCAAAAACACCGCTCTGAGGGTCGCAGGTTTCCCCTGGGGCTCGAAGGGCTGCTGTGCGGTGCAGAGAAGGGATCGTGGAGGGAGGCGGAGGGTGGAAGGCACTGAGGCGTGAGAGCACGGCTGAACGTGTTGGGACAATGCCTGGAGAAATGGGAGAGATCAGTTGGGCCAGATCCTGAAGAAGGATTTGCTACGAAGCTTAGCCCTGATCCTGTGGGTTCGTGTCTCCAAATCTCTTTTGGCCATGTGTTCCTCTCAGTTACAACAAGCTTAGCTTGCATTCCAAAGTGTATGTTATTGTATTTACAAATTATATGGGCACTGCTGTACTAATATGTACACAGTAAGATCTGCAACACAGCGAGATGCCCCAACAGGCCGTCAGGTGGAGACCACAATTCCCAGGCTCCCTGGCAGTCGGGCGGGGTCAGGCGCACCTCTCCGGGCGGATAGGGTGGGCGCAGGTGCGACGGGAGGAATTCCTGGGCCTTCTCTTTAGGCGCAGTGTGCTTTCCCGGGCTCTGTTTGTTCTTGCAGCCCGGAGTGCGGACGAGGAGCGAGCCGGCTTCTGCGACACAGGCAAGATGTGCAGAGCCTGGGGTCCTGGGGGGTGGTGGGGCTGGGGGACCCGTGGGGCACCCAGCCCTGGGGGCCGCAGGAGGGAGGGCCAAGCTCCTGCCCGAGTCGCCTTATTTCCGGTGTCCTGTCGCCGTAGCGTTGCTTCTTCCCGAGAGGTAGACGGTGTTCGTGGGTTAAGCTGTTTTTTTTTAAGTCCTTAGCCATGAATAGACACCAAAGCTGTGCATGCAGGAAAAGATCTCTCCGGTCACCTTGCATCTCCTCATAGAGCATTATAAAGATTTGATTACAGTGACGTACAGAGTAACGGTTAGGAAGATGATAAAGCGGCATTTCCGCGGGGATGACCGCTCCGCCGGGGCCGCGTGCACCCGACGCTCTGGCCGAGCCCCCTGTCGCCATCGGCCCGGACGCGGAATGTTAGCCGAGTCTCTCCGGTCGCGTTGGGCTCCCCCCCCCCCCCGCTTGGGGTGCCCTCGGCTCCACATGAGGCTGCTCATGAGTTCACCAGCTGCAGGGGTCCTGTGGGCTCAGGCTCCTGCTCACACGCCGTCTGCTTTGGAAGGTGACCCACCGTAGACTGGAGATCTGCAGGGGCCCAGACTGGGAGACATCACGTGCATCCCAGGGAAGCAGGCCTCGGGGTGACAGTGGCGTGTGCATGGGGTCGGAGGGGACTTCAGTCTGGTGGTTCTGATGTGGGACACGGTGGCTGGCCACGCCATCTCTCCCCTCGGGCCCCAGACAGAGGTGCCTGCTGCTGGGGGCCGTGCGTGTCGGGGTGAGCCCCACGGCCCAGAGAGTCCCAGGGAGCGCAGAGCCCAGGCTGCATGTCCCTTCAGACCCGGGCCTGGGAGGGAGGAACAGGTCCTCCAACAGCTCATAGTGACCCAGGGCTGCAGGTGGGGGCAGTGGCTCCCGCGGGGCCGTGGGAGGTCTGTGACTTCCCTGTGCTTGTTGTGAATCTCTCCTCGGCTTCCCTGTGGTTGTTGGCCAGCAGAGCTCTGGAACGAGCACCGGGCGATCGCTTCACGGCCCGCCTTGGCTGCAGATCCAGGAGAGAGCGCGCGGGTCGGCACCTGCTGTTTGTGCAGCCAGACCTGGGCTGGGGGGGGGGCTGGGGACGGGATGCTAAGGGACAACGTGCGTGATGGCAAAGGCTCCCAGCGTGCCGGAGGGATAGAGACACGGGGGTGTGGACACGCGGGGGGACGGCCACCATGGAGAAGAATGAGAGGCCGCCCCTGGGACCACGTGGCGGACCTCGAGGGGAGGTCACCGAAGGACTAACACCAGGTGGCTCACTCAGTGCGGGGTCCCCGGAGGAGTCGGATTCACAGGGACAGAAAGCAGAAGGGTGGGTGCCAGGAGCTGGGGGAGGGGGACTCGTGTTTGATGGGGACAGGGTTAGAGCTGGAGAGGATGGAAAGTTCTGGAGACGGACGGTGCTGCGGCTGCGTAGTGGGACTGTACCCAGGGCCACACAACCGGATGCTCAGACGCGGCGAAGATGGGCACTTGTACCCCACGTGTATTTTGCCATAACGCAAACAGATGGGAGAAGAAGATGGAAGGAGGCAGAATGGCCGCGGCCTGGTGTGTCTTCCTTGTGCGTGTGGTTGCGCCGGGGCCCTGAATGCCGCAGCCAGCCCCTGCGCTGGCAGACCGAAACGGAGGAGAGAGCGACGCGGAGGGGAAGGGCCCGGCACCCCGTGCCATGCTGTCCTCCGTGGCCAGGGACACAGCAGCGTCAGAGATGATAGAAGGCCTTTGTCAGACTCCTTTGTCTCTTTCACTGTGCTTCCCGATACTCACTGTCCCCTCTCTCATGCTCTCCCGACACTTGATGTCTAGTGTTAATTATCTCTGCTCGCTGAACACGCACATTTGCTAGAAGGCCCCCTGCATCACAAGAAGGCTCTTGGGTCTCTGGGGTTTTACGTGGCTTCCTCGGCTTGTCCCCTAGGCTGGCTTCTTTAAGGACAATTCCTCCAAGGTCATTTGCCACCATAACTGGCTACTGCCCATTTGCTCTCCCCCCCTGCTCCGTCTCTGTCCTGCCCAGCCCCTGTAGCTGCCGCGAGCCCACTACACCTCCCCACACCCCTGCTGGCAGATGGCATGTGGGCTCTGGCCAGGGAGACAAGAGCCAGGGGTGGGTGACCGCTGCAGGGAGGACGGATTGCCCTCAGGAGGCCCCTCCAGCTGCCCTTCCAGCTCCATCAGGCCTGGGCTGGGGGCGGGGGAGGCATGACATTTCCTTTCATTGGTCTTTGGATACCTGGCTGCCTGTGTGCCCCCTTCACGGTGGCCTCCTCCAGGAAGTCCTCATCAAGTCTTCTTTCCCTGATGATCCGGGGGAGTTCTGTTTCCTGCGTGGGCCTGATGAAATCACCACCACCTCTTCTTGCCCTTCTCCCAGCAACAGGCTTCCAGAAATTTCTGAGGACAGCAGGACTGGTTGCCATCAGGGCAGGTTATTGGGGAGACACTGACGCCTCCGACAAGGCCCCAGGCCTGTGGCAGCTCCCACAAGGAGCACGCCAAGTGTGGCCGGTGGGCCATTCATTCAGCGTTGCCAGCAGGCCATGACCGTGAGTTAGGGGTAAGGATACACACGAGCCGAGCCACCCAGGACAGTGGGAACGCTCTAGATCTGATATGAACAGCATTTGTCTTGGTACCGTGCCTGGATTAGAAGGTAGGAAGGGATTATGGACGGTAGGGTTAAGAGAGACCGAGGTGCCAGCAGGTCACACTCCCTCCCAAGTTTTTCGTGGAAAGTTCTTCTTTGCATCTCTGGCGTGCCGCACTAGCAGCCTTGAGTGTCCCATCTCTGGCCGCCCCTGTCGCCACGTGGCTCTCTCTTGTCTGGGGGCGTTGGCTCCATGTTTCTCCCCTCTTCTTCGGGGCACACTAGTCCTACTGCAGCGGGACCTCGTCTTTATTAATTCCCTCTGCAACAACCCTATTTCCACCTAAGGTCACCTTCACAGGTGCCGGGGGTTAACACTGGGGGCACACTTGCACTCACGGTAGTACCCACTCCGTTGAGAGCGGGGACCTCAGGTCGGCCCAGCGGCCGCTCAAGGCCAGAGGACGGGCACTGACTCCGGCGGCCATCTGCGGAGCGCCTCTGCCGAGCCAGATGGTGGGTCTATTCAGAGCAAGAAGTCTCAGTTGAGAAAATATTTACTAATAGTCTTAAATACTATGGAAATTTAATTGGAATAAAGAATTTATAAAGAATTTAAGGACCTTTGGGGCGCCTGGGTGGCTCAGTTGGTTAAGCGACTGCCTTCGGCTCAGGTCATGGTCCCGGAGACCCGGGATCGAGCCCCACATCGGGCTCCCTGCTCGGCGGGAAGCCTGCTTCTCCCTCTCTCACTCCCCCTGCTTGTGTTCCCTCTCTGGCTGTGTTTCTCTCTGTCAAATAAATAAATAAAATCTTAAAAAAAAAAAAAAGAATTTAAGGACCTTAGAAGTAGAAATGCCCTGGTGTGTTGCTTAAAATTTTGAGTGCATGTCAGGGCTCCTGGGTATTTCGCTCAGGAGGTTGGTCGAGCATCCGAATCTTGGTTTCAGCTCAGGTCACGATCTCAGGGTGGTGAGATGGAACCCCTCATCGGGCTCCCTGCTGGGTGTGGAACGTGCTTAAGGGTCTCTTTCTCACTCCCTCTCCCTCTGCTCCTCCCCCAAAATCTGCATGTATGTCTTTACATAAATAACTTATGTTTACATAGGAAACTCAGAAGAGGTAAAAACAAGAAAATTAAAATGACTTATAATCCCCAAACTCAGAGATGATCTCAGTGAGTGCTCTGGTGTCTATGAATGACCAGACCTTTTGCTAGTCTAATTATGCTTGTAAACTCGTGGGTGAGTCTTTCCAGTTAGCATTATACTACACATAACATTTTGTTATCTTGTTTCTATTTACTCCTGCCACAGACAGTCTGATAACCCGGGGTCAACAGCATCCCGGTCACATCAGTGTTTACTGGTCACATGGGGTATGAGTGTGTGACAGATTTCTCAGCCTGTCCAATCACTAGACTCTCACAGACAGCCTCCTATTTTTCATTACCATAAACAAAGTTTCAACAAATAACCTCATAACTGCATACTTACGTACATCCTTATTCTTTCTCCTTAGAATAAATTGCACTTTTTTTTTTAAAGGTCTACCCATTTATTAGAGAGACAGGAGCATGTGTGTGTGAGAGAGGGAGTGGGGGAGGGGGTTGGAGGGAGAGAATCTCAAGGGGACTCACTGCTGAGCATGGAGCCTGACATGGGGCTCAGTCTCAAGATCCATGAGATCATGACCTGAGCTGAAACCCAGAGTCAGACGCTCAGCCCACTGAGCCACCCAGGTGCTCCAGCCCTATCTTTTGGTAAAGTAATTCAGTTGTACACTCAGCTAAATACATGTGCCGTTCTTGATCGCAGTCTGATATCGGACTCTGGAATTAACGTACCTCATCGTCCGTGTCCCGGGTGCCGTGTCAGCAGTGTGTCATAGTGGTCATCCCACCACTGAAGTCACCTTCTGTCACACTCTCCTGGGACACGTGGCTCTCCTTCTGCTTTTCATTCATAATCATTTCCTATTTCCCTATTTTTTTAAGCCATCAGAGCTGAGCTTAAATCTGTGGTTGAACAAGAAACCCTTAAATTGCTTGTAATTTTAAATATTTAGGGGCTTTATGAAAACAAAACAGTGTATAGAGCTTATTAATGAACAGGATAGCTATGCTTCGCTGGTGTGGGATTCAGTTTCTGCTGCTCTGTATGTAAGCTGGCTGAATGACAGACAATCGAATCTTGCTAATGGAATTCTTTTTCCTTTGTGCAATAAGGAAAATTTTATGAGTCGTGATTTATTATAACGAAGTATTGGACTAACTTCCTCCTCAATAGGAGGGACGCCGGGACATGCAATTTCTGTATATTTAAGAGTTGAAAAGAGAGACAAGCCTCCTCCTTCCCCTCACTCAGGGTGACACCCAACGAGGACACAGCCACTAGGTGTTTGGGTGTTTGGATGACCTGTGACCCCTACCTCTAAGGGAGGCTAGACTGCCTTCAGTACTCTGCCTGGGGCCCATGTGAGCTTACCTTTCAAGACACATTTGGCAGCTAAAAACAATAAATCTTTGCAACCAAACATAGATGATGAAGCTCCCTGAAAGGTTTTACTTCTGGCAAGAACAGAGTGGGATGGAAAACTCTGTCTGATTTTCCGAGTCGGCCAGATCCACTTGGGATCTCCAGTTTTTCTCCTGATCTGTCTGTGATTCAACAGAGACTGTGTGCTGGGGCTGCTCCGAGGGCTGTGTGGTTGCACTCCAACTGCAGGCATGTGGCATGAACTGCAAAGGTCCTGAGCCCTGCCGCATGTATTTTGAAGCTCTGTTATTAGGTGCATACACATTTACGATTGTTAGGGCTTGGTGATATGTGGACCCTTTTATCGTTATGGAATGATCGCTTATTTCTGGTGATCCTCTGCTCCCTCCACGTCTGCCATCAGTACCGCGTCTGTGACCTCACCCGTTGTGGCTGGGCGGTCTCCTCCCTCATACTTTCAGCCTATCTGCGTGTTCGCATTTAAAGTACAACTCTGTTACACAGCATATGGTTGGGGCTCCCTTTTTAAAATTCACTTTGTGTGTCTGCCTTTTCTTTGGTGAGTTTAATCCTGTATGTTTATTGTAATTTATTGTAATTATTGATACGACTTGAGTTCTGTCATTTCGCTATTTCTCTTGTTTTATTCCTCCTCCTCCTCCTCCTCCTCCTCCTCCTCCTCCTCCTCCCCCTCCTCCTCTTCCTCCTTCTCCGCTTCTCCTCCTTTTCCTCCTCCTCCTTCTTCTCCTTCTCCTCTTCCTTCTCCTTCTTCCTCTGGTATTGTTCCTCTCTTATTCCTTTCTTTTCTTTAGAATTGCTTGATTTTTAGAATTCCATTTTAGTTTATTGTCTTTTGAAGCGCTCTCTCTCTCTCTCTTTTTTGCATATTTTTTAGTGGTTGCTATAGGGATTACAATATACATCCTTCACTGTCTCTCCAGAGTTATCACATCATTTCACATTAAGGTAAAACCTTTGCAAATGTAAAAGTTCTGTCCACCACACCCTACTTAAGCCGCACTTGTCATCCATCAGTATGAACCCTGTAATGTTACAGTTTTTAAATGCAAACAGCTCTCATGTTATAAAGAGGCACAGAGACCCATGAGCATGCACAGAGCCCTTTCCTGGGTTCTCCTCGCTGCCTTGCCCTGTGGCCTCTCATTCCCTCTCACCTGTAGTCGGTGGCAGCACTTTCTGACTGGCATCCTGAAGGCTGTAATCAGGGCTGGTAGATCCCGTACGGCGACCTCGATGACCACATGGCCACCCATGCCTGCAGACAGGGGCTGTGCTTCTCCATCACAGCTGGGAAGCTTCTCTGAGAGTGATGTGGTTGGCCCAAGCTCATTCTGAAACACAGGCGTTGCAGGAAAAGCATTTGAAACAGGACACTACTTGTAAAGATGAAGAACGATTTTACATTCTTATAGTCAATAAATCTTATTCTTTTATTTTAATGCCAGTTAGTTCACACACAGTGTAATATTCATGCCGGGCGTACAGTATAGTGATTCAACACTTCCCTGCATCACCTCCTCAGGGCAAGTGCCCTCCTTAACCCCCATCACCTGTTTCCCCCCTGCCCCCTCCACTCTGGTGACCATCAGTGTGTTCTCTGTGGTTCGGACTGGTGTTGTTGTTGTTGTTTGTTTCTTTTTCCCTTTGCTCATTTGTTTTGTTTCTTGAATTCTACATATGAATGAAATCATCTGGTATTTGTCTTTCTCTGACTTATTTCACTGAGCATGATACCCTCTAGCTCCATCCACATCATTGCAAAGGGAAAGATTTCATTCTTTTTTATGGCTGAGTAATATTCCATCACATATATGATGATCTGTATATCATGATATATGTCATATAAGTATACGTTACATATACCCTCACATCTTCTTTATCCAGTCATCAGTCAGTGGACATTTGGGGTGTTTCCGTAATTTGGCAATTGTAGATAAGCTGCAAGAAACCTCGGGGTGTGGGTATCTCTTTAAATTAGTGTTCTTGTATCCTTTGGATAACAATTCATTTTCCCCAGTGGTGGATTTATTGCTACTAACGAAGAAACCAGGGAAATATATTAATTTTGATATTATAATATAGAAAAGAGGTATTTAAAATAATGGAAAGAGGTTTTTATTGATTTCTTTAAAATGGACACCCGGGGCGCCTGGGTGGCTCAGTGGGTTAAAGCCTCTGCCTTTGGCTCAGGTCATGATCTCAGGGTCCTGGGATCGAGGCTGCATCGGGCTCTCTGCTCAGCAGGGAGCCTGCTTCCCCGTCTCTGTCTGCCTGCCTCTCTGCCTACTTGTGATCTCTCTCTCTGTCAAATAAATAAATAAAATCTTAAAAAAAAAAAATGGATGCCCGCAAGTGCGTGAGACGGTTGATGGTCTGCTGAGCTGGGCATTTGGGCAAACGTTGGAGGGGCAGTGATTACATTTTTGAGAATTGGTTTTGACATTGGTAATTTTTGTTTCCAACTGTGGAAATACGTGTTTTTAAATACATATGGGTGATCAGTTTTATTCGCAAACCAGGGAGACACACATTTCGGACCCAGCAGCAGGGTGCTAAGGATGGGGCTTGTGCGGGGGGAGTTCCCTGACACGGGAACCAGCGAAAAGACCAAGTGGCAGAGGCATCCGAATAACAGGCTGGGCCCTAGGAAAGAGATGAATGATGCAGCAGATGGTGAGGCCGTTTTTTCACGAGGACAGTATAGATGTGCTTCCTGTGGGCAGTGCAGCCCCTCCCAGCAGAGAACGCAGGACTGCTTTGCACAACGGGTTTGAGTCCTTTCAACGTTGAATACGGGTTTGCCTCTTTGGGAAGCGCGGCCACATCAAGGGTTTTCTCCAGACTCCTGTTCCTGGGGGCAGCTCCGCCCCCACTGCGGGGGTGGGGGCTCTGCCCTGCCCTGTCACCCCCCCCCCCCCCCCCCCCCCCCCCCCCCCCCCCCCCCCCCCCCCGTCCCTGAACCTGCTGAATTAGCCACAGTGGCTGGCTTCTCATGGCCCGGTCAAGGCCACACAACCTGGTCTCCATTTTCCTGCTTCCCCACTCAGCCTTTCTCCCCACATGAGAGTCTGTGGCAACCGTCCCACCTCTCCCGAGATGCCCTCTCACTCCCCTTTCCTCATACCTTCGAAATCTCCCTTTCTGCTGGTTCCTAAATTTCAAATTCCTTATTTTTTTTAAATTTTATTTATTTGACAGAGAGAAACATAGCCAGAGAGGGAACACAAGCAGGGGGAGTGAGAGAGGGAGAAGCAGGCTTCCCGCCGAGCAGGGAGCCCAATGGGGGACTCGATCCCGGGTCTCCAGGATCATGACCTGAGCCGAAGGCAGTCGCTTAACCGAAGGCAGTCGCTTAACCAACCCAGACACCCCATAAATTCCTTTTAATATAAAGAAATTTGGTGAAGCTTCTTCAAAAAACCTTCCAACATTTTCCTTCCCAGGTGTGAACAAGTGGCCCCTTTGTTACTTAATTTAGATTTTTTTTAAAAGATTTTATTTATCTATTTGCGAGAGTGGAGAAAGAGAGGGCGAGGAGGGGAGGGTCAGAGGGAGAAGCAGACGCCCTACTGAGCAGGGAGCTGGATGCGGGACTCAATGCTGAGACTCCAGGATCACAACCTGAGCTAAAGGCAGTCGCCCAACCACCTGAGCTACCTACGCACCCTCTTACTTAATTTGAATCAGTCTCCTTATGAAGGATAAAATGAGGTCCTCTTAAAAAAAAAAAATGCTGGGACGCCTGGGTGGCTCAGTCGTTGGGCGTCTGCCTTCGGCTCAGGTCATGATCTCAGGGTCCTGCCCGTGTCAGGCCCCCAGCTCAGCGAGAAGCCTGCCTCTCCCTCTCAAGCTGCCTCTCCCCCTGCTTGTGCTCTCTCTGTCTCTGTCTGTCTCTCAAATAAATAAATAAATCTTTTTAAAAAAAGCCTACTCCAAGGTCATTCTTACAGAAAGCATTTAATAATTGCTTAATAATGTCGTTCTGGATAATATCTTCTTTTGCCAATGGTGGTTTTTGGTTGCATGGAAAAGCAGATGAGGAGGGTGTGGAGCATTTTTACCAAGTATTTATCAAACCCCATCTAATGCATCACGTCTCAGACTCCGATGGGAGCCCACATTGCCAGGGGATCTCGCTCAGGCGCGGATTCCAGCGCCCGGGTTGGGGTTGGGCCCAGAGCTCTGCACTCCTGCAAGCTCCCAGGGGATGTTGACTGCAGAGCTGGGCCTACCTTGCAGTGACCCAGGAGCCGGCACATCCAACTAACCCCCCCGCCCCCGTCTACTGGGGAACATCGAGAATCTTCCAAGTGCTTTTGATTATCAGAGCCATGGTTTCCAGCTCTCGGTGTGCAGTGAGGCGCATTCTGAAACTGCCTTCGTCACGTACTTACTTGGCTTTATAGAACAGAAATACCAGTGATAATAAATTGTGTTCTCAGAACATTATTTCACCTTGGTTTTGTTACCAACGATGGCATCGCTGACCCACATGAGGATCCTAGCCAGAGAGGAGCCTATGGTTTTCCTGGGGGCGAAAATGGTTGATCATAAAAGCCAGTGAGATGGAGCGCAGAAGCCACAGGTGCACAAAGAGATTTGATGGGAGCGGTGTTTATCTTACACCTGCTGTAGACGGAAAGCCAGAAGCTTCGTTTGTATCAGGCGGGTCTATGCTGGCCGGATGGGGGGGCGTGCACAATGCTGGCCTTAGCAAGCCCCCCCACCCCCCAAGTCTGTTCAGCCAGGGGTCTGTGCTGGGACCTTGGCATCTGCGCTCCTGAAAAATCCCAGAAGGATGCGGACAGCCTCAGGACCTGTCAGCCCCAGACCCAACCTGGAGAGCCTCCGTCTCAGACCATAGCTGAGGATCTGTGTGCATGTGTGTGCACATGTTAGCGTTTAAACCAAATGTGGTGTCAGGAGGGCTCAGCCTCTGAATCAGAGGTTCCTAGTCCCAGTTCTGACTCAGCCCCTCATCGTGGGAGCCGGAGTGACTCCTACACTTCCTCTTTGTACGTGGTTTCCTCAAACATCAGGAGGTGATCCAGAAAGCCGCAGGTAGAGTGCAGACCACTCCCAGCTTCAAGAGCGCGATTCCCTTCTCCTCCCATTCTTGGCTCGGGCTGTTTGAAGCATTTTTGCATAAACCCCTGGAATAAAGAAAGTAAAGACATCTTAACGAAAGAAAGATACGTATAACTCTGCAAAACTAAATTACGGAAAAGCTGTGAATAAGGTGTGGAATATTTTTTGGGCCTGTGCTTGAGCAAGAACCACACTGTGACTCAGAAGCCGATGGCCCTGGGAGCGATTTGACTCAGAGGCTGCATTCCTGGCCACCCTCTCTTGGCAGGCAGGTTGGAAGCATAGTAAACAGACGCAGGTGTGGATGGGGGCTTCTACACTCCCCGGCACATCCGGGCGGGCCTCCGGCCCCCCCCGTGAGACCCCGTCTCTGTCTCAGGGAGGGCGGGTGCAGGATGTGTGGACAGCCCTACGGGGGCCCTCCCAGCCCCCGCCTCCCCGCTCTGCCCTCGCTCCAGAGAAATGTTGGCCGCACAAGCAGCTGCCCCGGTAACACGACACGACAGTGGGTTTAGTCCACCCAGTGTGACGGCTTTGTCTTCTCTCTGTCGTTCAGCTCGAGGCTGGAGGCCAGGGCTGTGTGTGTGTGTGTGTGTGTGTGTGTGTGTGTGTGTGTCCATCCATGACCTTGCCTTTCCTGTGTGCCCTGGTCATGACCCCGGCCACTGCGTCAGCACGTTTGTTTGACTTGATATTATTGACTGATCCTGGGTGCCTTTTTTAAGCTGGGAGACCTTTGACACCTCGAAGTAAAGAGAGGACAGCTTCCAGGAACGTGGCCCGAGAGGCCCTCTTCTCAGAGCCCCAGCACGCTGCTGGAAGGTGGTCTGCACCATTACCTTTTGGAGGGTGGTGGGGACACTACATCTGGGGGGTGTGCACCCCCCAGCTTCTTCTCTCCATAAAGATAAGGTGGCCAGTTTATAAGTTGAAGTTCTTTAAAATGGGGCCGTTCAAACTGTAGTGTCCCTTCCCATCACCCAGGGATCTCGTCAACCCGCCGACGCCCATCAAGCAGGCCTGGGTGGCCCAGAGCCTGCCGCCTAGCCCGTTCTCAGGCAGAGCTGGTGTTGCTGGTCTGGGGGTGCACACTGAGTAGCAAGCCTTTCGGAAAAACTCAATCCTTTTCAGTTGTCTTTGGCTATGTGAATTTGAGCACTGTTTTGGGAAGCATAAACCGTTGAATAAAAGTGTTCATCTGCAGGCTGCGCTGGCTTAGTTAGTTGAGCATCTGACTCTTGGTTTTAGCTCAAGTCACGATCTCAGGGCGAGCAGATCAAGCCTGACCCCTGGATCCAAGCTCAGCGGGGAGTCTGCTTGAGATCCTCTCTCTGCTCCCCCCACAAAGAAATCTTTAAAGAAAATAAAAATAAAAATGTTCATCCCAAAATATACATGACGCTCTCTGCTCTCAGCCTTATCTTTTCCTGGATCTCTTTTCCATGAGGCGTTGGTAAACCAAGTTGAGAGAGGATAGAAAATCCTTAGTTGTAATTTATTTCCTCGTGAAGGGGCAAGTCAGGAGAGCCCATGACTACATATGGAAGGTAATCAAATATTTGGGGCAGCCCCGTCAGCCTAGACTCTGTGTTAGGTGTTTAGGGGTGAAGGTACATCTGACCTCCCACTCTCATGAGCCCCCTTAGTGGAAACATGTTAAGAATCAAGAAGTCATCACAGGTATTAAATATGGCCTGTTTGCCAGGTGCTATCATGGATTACAAGGCAAAAATGAAGATTTAATTTGTATGGATGAGAGGTATGTTTCTAGAATCGAGGCGAGGAGATTTGCCCCATTCAAGGCTCGGCTCCGAGGTCGTCCTGTGATGCTCTCGGAAGCAGATGTTCTAGTCCTCTCCTGGTGTCCCGCCAAGCGTCCTACACTCATTAGTGGGCACCAGCAAACTGGAAACCTTTTGAAAGTAGGGTGTGTGTTGTTACCCTCGGTGGCTTCCCCCCAGGACTTGGCACAAGCAGGTGCTCAAGATGCCTGCCTGCATGGGGGCCCCTGTGCCCTGGAGCCTGGGGTGTGTTACTCTCGAGCAGAAGGTGGGACCAGCTGGACCACAATATGGGGAGAGAGTTTCCCTTCTTCCCTCTCCCCCTGGTCTGCAGACCCAGGCTCAAGACCCAGTGATGTTAGCGAATAGACACCTCCCTTCAGTGCCACCTGGGTGGTGAGGGCTTGGACTTGGGCCGGTGTGTGGGGACCCCTGGGGTGTCACCAGAGGTCAGTGACTGATTGCAACACCCATGTTTTAAAGAGGCACACTCTCTTCTTAACTGAGGAAAACAAAATACTGGTTGATTTCTGGAACGTGTGTGTCGGCACCGGATCGGCTGTGTCGTCTTGGTCCTTGCCGACATCCACGGATCTAAAATCCGCTCTGGCTTCGAGGAGAGAAGGGGAAGCTGTGGAAGACACCATTGAACTCGAAGTGGTCTGTTTAGGAGGGAAAGATAACTTTTCCCAGACTTCCTGCTGCTCCTTCATGGGTTTTGGTCCATTCATTTCCTTTAAGAAATACCTCAGCTGAGGATTTACACTTTTGAAAGTAAATTTAGGCAAACTTTCTTTGCTGAAATCCCACACCAAAGCCTGTTATCTAAGTGACCCAAATACCCAGCCCCTGCCAGCAGGCACCCCTGTTTTCTGCCGCAGGTGACCTGTGCCAGAGGTCTCACGAAGGCAGCAGGTGCAGAGGACGGGAGGACGAGAGGGCGCACCGGCACCGGGACCCCTGCCAGCTGGGTGTGTCCCCAGGTCCTTGAGAGAGGGTTCTTGCGACGGCCACACCTTCGGCTGCTGGGCTCCCCTGAACACCAGCGGCTAAGCACGTTTTTCCTGCAGGTTTGCGGGAAGCCCTCCTGCCTGCCCCCGACGCCCCCCGGGGAGACCGACTCCGAGCTGGTGTCTCTGCTGTGGCATTTCTCTCCTCGCTCCCTTGTTGACTTTGGTAACACATGTCTAATCACTCCGTCTAACCCGTCTCCACACCCCAGTCGGCGATCCTGGGAGGACGAGAATTCCGTTGTATTAATGTGCAGGTGGCGCCTGGAGACTGAGTTCAGGGAGAAGTGCAAGCAGACCACGCTCTAGGGCTGGGATCAGCACAGCCTGTTTATCGATCACCGGACAGGAGCTCCCCAGGGAGGTGGCCTGGGCTCGGTCCTGACGCTCTACACCCCGCTGGGGCCGCAGCTCTTCCTTCCCGAGCTGCTGTGGGAGCCCCCGAAGGGAAGCGTGGCACGCTCCACTGGGCGGTTGAGGAGCATTGACTGAAGGGAAAGCACCCCGGTGCAGGGCGGGGGCTCTCGCAGCTCTCCTACCCCGGCCTCGAGGGGCAGTGTGGGGGCAGTGAGCAGAATTGGAAGTGAGCTGTAGCTACAGCTGCCGGGGGTCCCCAGAGAGGGGTCGTGGCTCTCAGAAGAGGAACACAGCCACAGCCAACGAGATGGGGACCAGCAGAGATTGACCTCGTCTACCCCCTCCCTCCACGCTCCTGCTGGGCCTCCTGCTTCCTCTTTGAGGGAACCTAACTGGAAGCCAGAGGGTACGGAACGCCCCTGACTCAGTCGGTGAAGGCCAGCGTCTTGGGCCTGGAGCTGAGCGCCGGTAAGCGGTTGGTGGACCTACAGGGCAGGGGAGTGCATTCAGCCCCTGCTGCCCTAGGGCGCGTGCCTTCCACCCCGGGCTGGATTCAGCAGGGCTGCCCAACTCAGGCTCACGCGCGGGTGTGCCAGCAATAAAGCTAGGAGACTCAGGCTGTGTGGGCCCGACTGCTGGGTGAATCGGGGAGTAGTGAGGACACGCCACCTCCGTGATTACCGATTCTCCACTGAGATCTAGAAATACCTTCTCCCGGCCAACCACTGGCTCCAGGCCGGGGCCCCGTGACGTGTTTTCTCTGCCCCTCCCCCGGCATGCACGGTGTTACTCCCCAAACCAGCAACGTCTCCCATCAGATCGGCAATCTCTGAGTGGGTCCTAAGGTGCGTGTCTGTGCACATGGTGTGTGGGTGTGTGTGTACCGTGCACACGCGTGTCCACATATGTGGCTGCAAACGTGTACACACGCGACCCCACTGCACACGCGTGGGCTTGTGTATGAGCACCCACGTGTGTGCGTGTATGTATGCATGTGCGCTCACACACAACACACACCTGCCTGCAGGCACTCCCGGACTGAGGCGCTCTGGCTCGGGCAAGAATTGTGCCTGTGCATAGAGTGACTTGCGCTGGGAGATTTCTGGGGTCCCCCTGGCAGCCCGATGTTCCCACGATGCAGACACTAATCCACTGTGTCCCGGGGGGGGGGGGCTCAGCAAGCGGCGCCCCCTCCCCCGCTCGCTCCAACATGGCCACTGCCGGCCACTTCCCTGTCCTCCCAGCCTCGCACCGTCCTCGTTCCCGCCCCGATCCGCCACCCCACCCACCCGGGTCCTCCAAGCGGCGGCCGCAGCGCCTCTCGCGTCGGTGTGCAGCGTGGGGGAGAAGGCGCCCCACTTGGCTTTCCGCGGGGTCCCTTTAGGCTTCTCCCCTAAACCACTCGGACCTGCGGGAACAGGCAGAGCTGGAGGGACAGGTGCAGGGCTTTGCCCGAGGCCACACAGCAGGACTTGAATCCAGATTCTCCAACTCCGCTTCGGGGCCCATTGCATCACACTCTGCTGGCTTTGCCGGCCGTGATGCTGAGTGGGGCTCTAGGAGAGCTGGCTGCTCTCCACGATGTCGACTCCGGAAGCCTGGGGGTGACCCCCGGGAGTGCACGGCTTCCCTGATGACGCTCCAGGGTCCAGAGCTGGGGGGTGGGTGGGCCCTCCCGGGTCTGGTGCTCTGCTTCTTAGAGCCACGTGCCTGCCCTATTCATAGATTTCAGCATTTTACAAGCTTTGCATCTTCCTCAGCTGTCTTATATTTAGAGAGAAGCACTTCCCTTTTGTTTTTAAACCACTCCCCCCCTGGCCGTGGCCGGCCTTCCATCAGGGGGGCATGCAGCTTGGCCGGTGCCGTGCGTCCCGTCAGCATGGGAGGGGGGCGCTGGGGAGGGAGTGTGGGGCACCCTTGCCTCCACCAGCTGCATCTGGAGACAGTCTCCCAAGTCAGGGGAGGGTTTCAAGTGTTGGGTGGCCAGAGAAAGAAGAGTGTGCCACGCTCAGTCAGGTCAGGAATGAGCAGTTTTACACTTGTTCCTGGAAATGACTCTTGAGTGCAGGCAGGGGATGGTCTGAGCAGAGCAGGGGTGCAGCAAGGCCCTTCCCCCTGCTTCCCTATGGCACTGCGCTGGCGAAGGGGAGTTCTGTGCCCTGTAGAGAGCTGTCCTGCACGCAGAGCCCCGTGGTGGGCATCAGTGTCCGAGGGCTTCGGGGATAACGTGCCGCAGAACTCTCGGCTTAGGACGATGGGAGCGTCTCCTCTCGAGGCTCTGGTGTGTGCACAGGGGGTCTGCGCCATCCTCCTGCGGCTTCGGGCTCTCCTTGGCCAGCAGCAGCCCCGCCATGCTCTGTCCCCATGTGTCTGCGTGTTCCCAGGATGTCCTGTCTCTGTGGAAAACAGGTTCTCTGCTTCCAAAGTCCAACAGCGGATGGGCCTAGGAGAGACAGCCCCCTTCCAGAAGGGAGAAGGTTGAAGAAGTGAAGTGCTCACGGGTCCCAAGCAAGTCTGGAAGCACGGGGTACGTTCCAGGAAGCTCCCGCCAGGAAGGGCTGAGGCCCCACGCTGTCCCTGGGCTCTCTGGGCTGTCCTCGCAGCCTGTCCCCCCCTGCAGAGTCCCAGGAGCAAGGCGTCCCCGTCCTGAGACCCCGCGTGTAGGATGTCGTCCCACAGACAGGGTGCGAGCAGTCTCGTGGCCTAGCAGGCGCGTTGGAAGAGGGTCCGTCAGGCCGCGGTGCCCGTCTCAGGCCAGCGATGCTGCTCCCAGCATGTGAGCCCCACCGACGGCCCCACAGAGCCGTCCCTTCCTCCTTCCTGCCGTCCGCTGTGCGGGCTCACGCGCTGCTCCTGGCGGGTGCAGAACCAAACGCCAGATTCGGGTCCGGTGCTTGTGAGCAGGTGCAGACTCAAGCTTCATCTGACCCAGTACCCGGGGCTTCGTCTCTCCGGGGCCTGGGGGGCAGAGGGCGCCGTGTGAGTGGCGGAAAGCGCTCTACACGGGCACCTGCTGCATGGAAGGTGCTGGGTTCCCTTGCCCGTGAGGACGGCCGGCAGGAGGCTGCCCAGGACGGGAGAGACGCTCGCTCGTTGAGAAGGAAGCTGGGAAAGCAAGGTCCCATCACAAGGACTTCTCATCCTTCACACCCAAACCTCCTCCTGGTGGCGGGGGCCACGGGCATTCTTGGACAAGGATGACGGTCGTGTCTGGCTGAAAGGGCACCGTCCTTGTGGTTTACCTTTTGCAGACACACCTTCGAGATCGAGGACCGGGGAGGGGGCGGAGAGACAGCGGACAGTGTGGAGCATCGGCGAGGGGAAGGCCGAGGTGCTGAGCACAGAAAGCAGAGTGGCCCTTCTGTCTCTGCAGACAGTGTTTGGGGCACACCCAGGCCAGCAGGAAAGGGCGCTCTGGCGCTGGCACCCCAGCTTCGTCCCCGGCCATTGGCCTGCCGTCAGCGCCCCGTGCCCTGTGTGCACCCAGCAGGAAGTGGGCGGGGCCCCAGGGCGTCCGGGTTGCTCGCTGGTCCTACACGTGATGTTCCTGAACCAACAGAGCGAGTGCCAGCCTCCTACTGATGAAGCCAGAGTCTCTGCCAGAGTCTCGCCTTTCTTTTTTTAGAGGGGGAGGGGCAGAGGAGAGAGAGAGAGAGAGAGAGAGGACGCCCCACTGAGT
This sequence comes from Spilogale gracilis, assembly GCA_004023965.1. Taxonomy (NCBI): domain Eukaryota; kingdom Metazoa; phylum Chordata; class Mammalia; order Carnivora; family Mephitidae; genus Spilogale; species Spilogale gracilis. The sequence goes on along the minus strand of PITA01019944.1, from coordinate 10,174 downwards.
GCAGAGCCCAAAGCAGGGCTTGACCTCACAACCCTGAGATCCTGACCCCAGCTGAAATCAAGAGTCAGATGCCTCACTGATGAGCCCCCAGGAGCCCCCGGGTTCACACTCTTAAGGAGCCACATTCCCCTGAACGACTCAGACCCTCCCCGAGAGCGTGGCGTTGAGACAGTTGGCGGTCAGCAGCGTCCCCCCGCGAGGCTGGCCCGGCGGGCCCCGGAGTGCCGGAGCTGGAGTGGGAAGCACGAGGACAGGATATGGGGGATTGGGGATGGGTGTGGACAGGGTCCTGGGTGGGTGTTCCGCTGACCCTAAACACACTTCGTGCCGCATCCTTTAGATCTAAGAGGGGTCCCTGCGACCAGGAAGTCTTTACGGAAAACTCTCAAGTCCATGAGTGTGCACTCGAACTTGGGGCGATGCTTTTGGCCCAGGGAAACAAGGTTCTGGATGGACGGGGTGGGAGCCGCTGCAGGGTCTCCCTTCCCAGCCGGACAGGTGCTGGCTGGTCATCCCCCTTTAATGAGATTAACGACCAGGGGCGGAGGCTGCACATCCTGAGAACAGGAGTTACTACTCCCATGAGACACAGGCCCCCATGTTTCACCTGCTGGACCCGGTGCCCCTGGGCCCTAGGACATCTGTCTCTCCCTGTCCCCGTCTGTCCCCAGCCCCTGGCCCAGGTGTGATGCATCCTATTGGCATCGACATAGTGAAGGAAAACCAATCCGTGACCTGGAAGATGGGCCTTCAGATAGTGCCCTTTCAGGGATTGTGTGTACACCATCTCTCCCTCTCGATATGTGTGTGTGTGTGTGTGTGTGTGCACACGCAGACACGTACACGGGAGTTCTAGCAGAGTGGTAACATAACTGTGGGCAGCATTTCTCAGACGTGAATTTCAAGCACACTTCCACAAAAACTTTATATAACAGGTGTTTCAGTTCCTCACAATGTGATTGCATTACTTTTGTAATCAGAAAAAAATGATTATGGTATAAAAAAAGCCCAAGACAAACTATTCCTGCGGTCGAGGTGAGTGTTTTTCGCCCAAACTGTCCCCCTTCCTTCGTCAGCTGCATTACGCTGTGACTGACGGGAGCCCCAGGGACCCATGGCTTTTTTTTTTTAAGACTTTATTTATTTGACAAAGAGAGACACAGCCAGAGAGGGAACATAAGCAGAGGGAGAGACGAAAGGAGAAGCTGGTTTCCTGCAGGCGCTGGATGTGGGGCTCGATCCCGGGACCCTGGGATCATGCCCTGAGCTGAGGCAGTCGCTTAACAACTGAGCCCCCCCGGCGCCCAGGAACCTGTCTTTTAAAACAGTTTCAGTGAGTGACGGCGATCCAGAGGACACGTAGCTCAAGCACCGAAGAGTGGGGGACCTTGGTGAATTTCCGAAACTGGTGGGACACTGTGTGTTAACTAATGAGTGGAAATAATAGTAAAAATGACACAGTCTCTCAGCGTCGAGGGCTGTGGTTTGGATTAAGGCCCCACATCTCTAGACAATCCCCATTGGAAAGCACGGCTATTGCCCACTAGGGGGACGGCTCCCCGGGAGGCCTATGGGGGGTGACCGCAGACCGGTCAGCAGGGTGATGTCTGCTCAGGGGTGCATCCTGGGCCAGTGGGGACGGGCTGGTGGAGGGGATACGACACAGGACACGCCCCCCGCCGCCCGCAAGCAGGTGGGCTGCCCCTCGCCACCAGCCGGGCGCCGGAGCCAGACCCCGGAGTGCAGGCCGGCTATCTGCGTGGGCCATGGCTGGGGACACGTGGGAAAGGCAACAGGGGCTTGGCGTGGACCGCACAGCTGGCGTTTCCTGGGACCGTGCCTCCCCTGGACGCTCCGGCTTGTCCTTCCAGTCCTACCCAGTCCCCTGCCAGAGTACGTCTCCGTGCTCAGCCTCTCGGCCGGCCCTCCTGGCTGGTTTCACACCCGCCGTTCCATTCCTCCCTCGTACTTGGCTAAGTCTGCAGGTGACCTTTTGCACAATTTACAACACTTTTCCTCCTCTCAACTTACTCTCGTGTCTGTGCTCCAGTCGGCATAGGCCTGCTTCCTCCGCGGCATCAGGAACAGCTTCCCGTCCGGCAGGGTGCTCCGGGTTAGCCAGGGTGTGCTCGGTGCCAGTCCGCTGTCGTCCCCTGGGCGTGCGGCTCTGGCCTCTGTCGCTCACGCCAACAGGAACACGGACACGGATGTTTCAGCTTGTGTTCTGATGAATCCCAGGGTCCTGTTTTTTTACTCAAGGACTTTTCCTGCTGCCTTGACCTTGCCAGGCATTTCTAATTATTTTGTCGAATCATTTTCTTATTTTTTTATGAATCTAAAAGCAGGGGAGTCCCTTGACATGACTTAACCTATCTGTAGGCCCCCCTGCTGTGACGGCTGCGGATGATAATTTGAGGCGAATGTTTTCTAAATTCTCTAGGTTTCCTTTTCACGCTTAAAATCCTGACCTTGAGGAAGTTTGGGACTTTTCTGTCACATGGGTCAAAACGGAGCAGTTAATCTCTTGATGGTTGTAGGGCCTTGCATCTTTATTGTTTTCTTGAATTGTTTTATGTTTTATTCGTGGGGAAGCATGGCATCGGAAGATGTGGGGAGGATTTCTGTCTGGCTCGGGGACAGCCTGAAGCCCTGGGGGAGGTCGTCAGCCATAGGCAGGCGTGAGCCCTGACCCTGGACACAAGTCTCGGGTGTGTCGCTAAACCCTTCCAAAGGCAACAACGGCACCCAGTGTCCTAGCCCGCCGTTAGTGGGAGAGAGAAGCAACGGGTCCTTCGGCCGGGCCCCCACATTGTTCTATTATTTCCACTGGGATCCCCAGTGCCCGCTGCCGCCTCCAGGACTCACAGAGTCCTCGGTGGACCTCTGGTCACCTTTTACTCAAACCGTGGTGGGTAAGCCAGGAAAGCAGGATGTGAAGGAGACTCACCAGCCATCATCCCTCCCAAATGGGGCGCTTCCAGCATGATAGAAACTGGAAATGTTGTCCTCTGCCCGCGATGCCCCGCACGCAGGAACTCACTCAGGAGTGCCGTGAGGGCCGATGACAAGCAGCACGGGCCCCATGGTCCTTGTTCTTCCTGCTCTTGCCTCAGCCCTCTGCAGAGAGCGTCTCGCCCATCATCTGTAGACGCCGTGTGCCAGTGAGCGCAGGCTGCCCTCCCAGAGCAGCAAAGATGGGACTGTTTACAGGATAGACATTTGTTCCCCCCAGTTCCGGAGGCTGGGGGCCGGCGATTAGGGTGCCACTAATCTGGGGCTCTGGTGAGGACTCTGTCCTGGCTCGCAGACGGCCGCCTTCTCATTGTGTCCTCGCGTGCACGAGAGAGGGGAGGGGCAAGAGAAGGAGTGTGAGGGCTCTCTGGTGGCTCTTGTGATGAGGACACTGTGATGCCGTCATGGGTCCCCACCTCACGACCTCACCTGAACTCGGCTGCCTCCCACTGGCCCCACGTCCTAACAGCATCCCACTGGGGTTAGGGCTTCAACGGATGGTTCTGGGTGGGGAGACACACCATGCAGTCCACAACAAGTCGGATGGACTAGGGCTGTGCGTCCAGTATGGCAGCCACGAGGCACGCATGGCTTTGGGACACTTGAAATGCGGCCAGCCCAGCCCAGACGGGCCGAAGAGCCCCAACGCACACTGCATCTCAAAAACGTGGCCTGAAAAGAATAATGTGAACTATCCTGTAAGTGATCCAAATGTATGATTTCTCAGTAGTCATTTTGGCTAATACTGGGTTAGATAACACGTAATATTAAAATTGATTTCAGTTATTTTTTAAAAAACGTGAAACATTGCTATGAGAGAACAGAAGCTCCTACGTGTGGCTGGTGATGCGTTTCTATAGGACGGTGCCGGGAAAAGGAAGAGGCAGGGGATTGGGGAGACGGGGCTGTGGTGGGGCCGTGGCACCCAGCCCACCGCTGCGTCGTGAAAGCAAAGAGAGGCTGCTGTCAATGAGAAATAAAGCTAGCCTCTGACGGGTATAAAGGAAATGTGAGAATTTTGTTTATATTATGTTTTGTTTGTGGACTTTGGGTCTCTGAATGTAGCTTTAGGCAGAGGACGGGCCACCCGGACCCCGCCTCCCCCCGGGTTCCTTCAGGCACATGTGAAGGTCTTGGTCGGCGTGGCAGGCCCCAGATCACAGGTGCGGGGGCCGTGGAGCTGCGTGAGACAGGGCCGGACGGTGTTACAAGGAGACAGGGCGTCGTCGTGATGCGCACAGCGACGGAGGTGCAGGCCTGGTGGGGCGGGCTTCTCTCCGTGCGTCGTCAGTGGAAGCCACCTGCAGACCAGGTCACAGAAACGAAGGACAAGGGACAGGACTGCTGTGGGGTGTAGTGCCGATGGTACGGAGGGTCAGATCACTGAGCCCGGTTTTGGAGCCCTGGCTGGGGCTGGCTCACTTGGCCAGGTTGCAGAGATTACACCCCGCTTTTAGCCTGGGGGCTGGGGATGGGGGCCACACTGTCCCGTCACTGTCCTGTGGGCTTGGGCACACGTGAACGATCCCAGCACGCCTCACTCCGCTGTGCGTCTTCTCTTCCTTGTTCTCTTTCTTCCTTGTTTCTGACAAAAACAAAGAAAGGAGGCCAGGCAGAGGTCCTTCAACACAGAGCCCAGCTCCCGCTCCCTAAATAAGGCTGAGATAAAAACTATCTGCGGTACGATTTCTTATGGGTCCCCGCCCCCGTAGTTAGCGACAGTCTTCATCATCTGCTGTGAGCTGGTGGAGAGCAGAGGAATGTGACTGCCCTTTGGGGTGAACCGAGGCCCCCGGGGTGCCCCAGCCCTGGCTTGGATTGGGCTCCCATCAAACTCTAGGGGAAGGCATTGTTCCCCTCGTGTCCAGACGAGGAGCCCAGAGTTGAAGAGGCTCAGGAGCTTCTTGAGGCCCCACGCCTGCTTGGTGGGAAGGACAGGGTCCCCAGACCTCTGCCTCTCCTTGCCGCCCGTGGCTCTACTGTGACCTCTCCCCACGGCCGTGATGCGGCAGGATGACTGCATATAAACAGTAGCGGGGATAAATAAGCCAGGTGACAGCCTGCTGCCAGGGGCTGAGCGAGGCTCACTCAGGCTTAGAGGAGGCCACGGGCCCCAACTCCAGACGGGTCTTCCAGCAGGACTGGGGAGCGATGGGGCTGGGGCGAGAGACGAGGCGCGGGCAGGGGCATTTCGGTCTCCCTTTCCCTCTCACTCCCTGCAGCCGCTGCAGCCCTTGGCAACAGCCCTGCTCCCCAGTTGCGGCCAAAAACTGCCGAGGCTTGCTGCTGGGAGAAGACGTGAACGTGGGCTGATGGTGGTACCACTCGGGTCTGGAACGTTCTGCCCTATGGCCTGAGCCTGCATCAGGAAGCAGGGCAAGGTGAGGAAGGAGCCCAGGGAGCTGGCAGGAGTCGGCCTTGTCCTAGGGCGACCTGCCAGAGTCAAGAATACCCTGGAGCTCATCCTTCCACGGAAACGTCTGGAATGATTGTCTCTCTGTTCCTCAACCCGTTCTCCCAATCATGGTGACATTTCGAGCATTTCGAACATTGTTTTGGGGGAAATACAGCATCTCCTGCTCACTTAGCTGTGTCAAGTCATTGATTCGTCTTATTCTTTTTGCTCAGCAGGTGGCATTTTTGTTCGGTGATTTTATTCGTCGCTGCCTGTGTTTATTGACCATGACATATTAATCATGCAAATTAGGATATTATTAATGAAGGAAAAATTAATTCTGCTACTGCTTCTGGGTTTGCCGTGACAGCTTTGTTAATGCCCGCTCCTCGCTAAAACTGCCAACGACTTCTCTCTCTCCTGCTGCAAATTGACGTTACATTCAGGGGAAAGGTTGGGGACCGAAGCACAGAGGCAGCTTTCCTCTTCGGGGCTGCTGTTGAAAGGACATATTTATTTGAGAGTGTGCCCTGTTCGGACCGCATTGCAAAACCCCCTCTTCTTCCCTCTGTGGGAGTGTGTCTGTCCTCCGGCATCCCCTAGCAGCCCACCGAGGGCACACTCCCGCCAGCAGACCGGCGTGTGGCCTTGTACGACCCCAGGTCCCAGCCCGCCTGTTTTCCGAGTGCTGTTTGCAGAGCCAGCCCAGTGACTCATTCTTCCCCAGCAAGTGCCCCTTCTCGTGACTGTTGGCGAAGCGGGAGGCGGGAGCCACAGGGCTGGGGAGCAGCGGGCGTCCGTCCCCGGGACACCAGACACCTGCAGGCAGTTTAAAAGTGTGCCCAGTGCCCCTGTGTCCGGGTGCTGCCCTGTCCTTAGTCCTCGTTTACACACAGTGGCCCCTGTGCTCAGAGAGACCAGCTCATTCTTATCTGCTTCCGTTGTGCAATGCTCCCCCACTCTGGTGAGCCAAGTGTGGAAACAGAATGTTTTTGGAAACGTGGCAGCCACCCAGGGCACGGCGGGAACACCCCCTCTGGAAGGCTGTGCCGTTCTGGAGAGCCTGCTAAGTCACACCACCTTTTGTCATGGGACTGGGCTGACCCTGAGGAAAGGAATGGTCAGCCCTGCTCTCCTCACCACGCAAGTAGGCGGCGAGTGCCGAGTGGAGGGGGGCGGAGGGGAGGGTGTCTGGCTGCTGAGGGCACCTTCTTGCAACTGTTGGACTTAAAGGCTTCGCCTTGGCGCCGCCTCAAGGCCACGGGAGGGAACGAGGCAGGTGCAGAGCTGGCCAAGACGTCTGGACTCCTTCCCTCTGTCTTCTTCAATACTTTTCACGACTCCTGCTGTCCTTCCCCTAAGGTGTCCGGAACCTCGGTCCTCGGTTGGTGACATCCCGCCTGGGTCGATATTCATGCTCCCTCCTTTCCTGTGAGCATCCCCCCTGCTCCTCCTTCAGACCCAACTGTCCAGGGCTGTCTCCCTCCAGACACTGGTGCAGCGGTGGGGGAGAGCTTCTCCCCAGCCTCTTAGACCCTATCGTGAGCGACTCCCCAGACACCAGAGCTGGGAGGCTGGGCATGGCCGCCGTGCGTCTGCCAGGGCCCCAGGCAGAGAGCCTCAAAGATGGTAAATTATGGTATTCCAGCTCCGGAAGCCAGATGTGTGCAAGCAGGTTGTGGCCGGCCTCACTCTCAGCTCCCGCCGCTCCTGGGCCTATAGACGGCATTGTTCCTATGTCCTCGCGTGGCCTTCCCCCTGTGTGGACTCCTTTCTTGCTGTATGACATTCTTTTTATGACCAACCAGTCACTTTCATTAGGGCCCCCCTACTGTGGTATGACCTCGGGTGACTCATCATATCTGCAAGGGCCTCACTTCCAAATAAGGTCACACTGCAAGATTCTGGACATATGAATTTTGGGGGGCAGAGAGATACAATCTAACCCCGTAACAGGAGCAAAGATCATACTCAGGGAAAGACCCTGGTACCGGGAACCCCACCACCTCTAACCATGACCACTCACACCCCAGCCAGCGGGTAGCCTGGAAGGAGCCACTCTGAGTGTAGGCCGCCCACCCAGGTCCCGCGTCCCTCAAGATGACAGTCCCCTTACTGGAGAACATTGTCGTTGTTAGGGTCTGCACCTCAATGAGTTCGTGGAAATGCAACCCCAAGAAAGGCAGGGGACAGCTGTCTTCAGGGACAACAAGAATAAAGTCCTAGAACTATAGGACCTCTCTCCCCACTGACGTCTCTGCCTTCACTATGTCTCCCCCTGTGCCCAGCCAGACTCTGAACGCTATCTCGACGCGGCAGTAAACGAGGCCACAGGCTGTCCCTGCCCTTCCCCCTGCCTGCATTGCTACAAGGGAGGCGTCAAGACCGGCTCTCCTGGGGATGAATTTCCACACTGGGAAAGGGCTTCAGGGGTGGGGGAAGGCTCCGGTAGGTCCAGCTGGTGCCAGGGCAACCCCGGGCCAGGGACTCCCTCCCATCGGGTGAGGGACAATAGCTGGGTGTTGGGACAGACGTCCAGCTCTGGCCAAGCCGCCATCATCAGAGGTGGACTGGGGCTCCGTAAGCTCTCTAGGGCCAGGCGGTTGGGTTGTTTCTCAAAGACACAATCTTGTCCTCCGCGACAGGACCGAGAACGCTTCTGTTATTCCGGGTCTTAGATCGACTCCCCAGCAATGCTGTGAGCGTCCAGAGCGGGAGGGAACATGCCCAGGTTTCGCTGGATTTTCCTGTGCGCCCTGCGAGGTGTGGGGCGCACAGAACTCCCAGAGCATTTTACTCAGTGGGTTTTGGGGTTCTTCCAGGACGGGGCCTTTGGCAGCTCTGGACTTGGACGGAAAAGGTATGTCTGGGAAGCCTGGCTTGTGGTTCCTGGTTGTGGGAATCTGGGCCAGACGCATCCCCTTGGAGCCCTGGGGAGTCCAACCTGAAGGTTCTGCAGGGTTTCTAGGCAGGTTAAAATGATATAATCTTGCTCTGGGTCAAAATCTGTCCCTCCAAAGTAAACATACTGAAGCCCTAACCCAGGACCTCAGAATGTGACAGTGTTGGGACGGGGCCTTTCAAGATGTGGTGAAGGTAAAATGAGGTCAGGAGGGTGGACCCTTATTCATTCTGATGAGTGTCCTTCTACGAAGAGGAGGTCAGGGCACAGAGACACAGAGGGCTGGCCGTCCACACGCTGGGGAGAGTGGCCCCGGGAGGAACCAATCTGGAGTCCAATCACGAGTGAAAAAGAAGGGACTCAACCCTAGACATGGGGTCAGTCCCCTAGATGTCGTTGCTGATGATAGAGAGGAGGGAGGGTAAGGTGGGCACTGAGCTGTCGACCACAATGTCCACCTGTGTCATCGCTGGGCCACGGGGACTGTCCCCACCACCTGTCCTAGGGCCTGACGTCTACTGTCATTAAGATCCTGACAGCCCAGAATAGAACATTTGGAAGAGACACTTTGCAGATGGGGACACAGGCCGGAAGGCAGAAATGGCCTTTGGTGCAGAGACATGCCAGGCCTTCCTCCTCACCTCTGGCCTGGGCTCGTCCCTCACGCTAGTAAGCACGAGGCCCTGAGGACACAGGACGTGCTCGGCCTTGGTTGGGAGGAAGTATTCCAAGTAGCAGGGGCTCGACTGCTGGGACATGACAGGGAGGCTGAGCTCAGGCTGGCCAGGACAGATGCGGGGTCCCGGGAGGAAATTCATATTTTAACCTCGAGTTGAGGAGTGAGAGAGGCAGAGAGAGCCCGGGACTCGGAAGCCGGCGGGTGGGACAGGGATGCAAGGTCCCTTCTGTTTCCTCACCTGTCTCTAGGGTAATTAAGTCCCTGGTTGGGGGTCACCTGTACGTGAAAAGGGTCTGTGTTGGACTTCTTTTTTTCCCCAGGGACCCTGAGGTCCCTGAAATCCCCCACATGCTTTTCGTTAAAGCTCTTCATGTACGTTCACTTGAGGCCTTGTGATGCATCCTGAGCGAGAACAGCTCACAGGCCATCACGGTGGCGGCGGCCTTCTTCCTGCGAAGTGTCGCAAAGAGGCCGCAGACCCTTCCGGCCCGAGAACCACACGGAGACTTCCCGTGCGGTGTGGACAGCGGTGACGGAGTGCGTGTGAGCGAGAGCCCACTGCCCGTGGCTGGAGGGGTTGTTCACTTTCCCTCCCATTGTTCTTGTCCTGCTAAAAAAGAGTGGCTCTTGGGGATCAGACTCTATGGATGGGGAAGGCAGAGGCCTGCCTGTCTTGGGGCCCAGCTGGAGGCTGAGTGAGCTGGGCCTTGACTGTCCCGCACAGGCTGCCCCTGGGGGCGGGGGTCCCCGGACTCCTGCTGGGTGGTGGGGGGGCGCACAGGGATGCAGCCTGTCTTCCAGAAATGGGGGGAGACACCCTGTTCTGGTTCCTTTCAGAATCTGAATGTCACCCCAGCAAAGTTTGCAGGTGGCGAGACGTGGACAGAAGGAAGAATGTAGCTTGTTGATTAGAAAAGAAGTGATTCCACAGGGTCAGGAAAATCGCTAAAATGAGTCCGGCGCTGCACTCTGGGCAGCCTGTCGCAGGCTTCTGTGGGCCCTCTCACTCAGTGTGGGGTGGGGGTGTAGGCCCCTGTCCCCCACCCACGGAGGGGGCGACAGACTGGGCCATGGGGCAGAACCGGGAGCCCTAAGTCCAGAGCCAGGCCTCGGCTGTCCCCCCAGCAGGGGCCGGGTTCCCATGAACTCTCCACAGCTCCTGGGATGTGTGTGTCTGCATCCCACC
>PITA01019943.1:0-36210 GCA_004023965.1 Spilogale gracilis | reverse complement strand
GAGAATGATATTCGCTGTGGGTTTTTCGTAGATAGATTTTATGAGGTTGAGAAATGTTCCCTCTATCCCTATACTTTGAAGAGTTTTGATCAGGAACGGATGTTGTATTTTGTCAAATGCCTTTTCTGCATCAATTGAGAGTACCATGTGGTTCTTCTCTCTTCTCTTATTGATTTGTTCTATCACGTTGATTGATTTGCGAGTGTTGAACCACCCTTGTATCCCTGGAATAAATCTCACCTGGTCATGGTGGATAATCTTTTTAATGTATTGTGGGATCCTGTTGGCAGGGATCTTGTTGAGAATCTTGGCATCCATATTCATCGGTGATATTGGTCTGAAGTTCTCCTTTTTGATGGAGTCTTTGTCTGGTTTGGGGATTAGAGTAATGCTGGCTTCATAGAAAGAGTCTGGAAGTTTTCCTTCTGTTTCTATTTTTTGAAAGAGCTTCAGGAGAATAGGTGTTATTTCTTCTTTGAATGTTTGGTAGAATTCCCCAGGGAATCCGTCTGGTCCTGGACTCTGTTTTTGGGGAGGTTTTTGATCACTGCTTCAATCTCATTGCTAGATAAAGGTCTATTCAAATTGTCAATGTCTTCCTGTTCCAGTCTTGGAAGTTTATAGGTTTCTAGGAATGTATCCATCTCTTCTAGGTTGTTAAATTTATTGGCATATAATTGTTGATAGTAATTTCTGATGATTGTTTCTGTTTCCTTGGTGTTAGTCGTGATCTCTCCTCTTTCATTCATAATTTTATTAATTTGGGTCTTCTCTCTTTTATTTTGGATTAGTTTGGCCAGTGATTTATCAATCTTATTGATTCTTTCAAAGAACCAGCTTCTAGTTTTATTGATGCGTTCTACTGTATCTCTTGTTTCTGATTCATTCATCTCTGCTCTAATCATAATTATTTCCCGTCTTGTGTGAGGGGTTGGTTTAATTTTTTGTTGATTTTTCCAGTTCTTTAAGGTGTAATGAGAGTTGATGTATTCGGGATTTTTCAATTTTTTTGAGTGAGGCTTGGATGGCTATCAATTTCCCCCTTAGGACTGCCTTTGCTATATCCCATAGGTTTTGGATCGATGTATCTTCATTCTCATTGGTTTCCATGAAGTGTTTCAGTTCGTCTTTGATTTCCTGGTTGATCCACAGATTCTTGAGCAGGATCGTCTTTAGCTTCCAAGTGTTTGATTTTCTTCTAAACTTTTTATGGTGGTTGATTTCCAGTTTCACAGCATTGTGGTCAGAGAATACGCAGGGAATAATCTCAGTCTTCTGGTATTGGTTGAGCCCTGATTTGTGACCTAGTATGTGGTCTATTCTGGAGAAAGTTCCATGTGCACTCGAGAAGAATGAGTATTCTGCTGTTTTAGGGTGGAATGTTCTGAATATATCTATGAGATCCATCTGGTCCAATGTGTCATTCAAGGCTCTTGTTTCTTTGTTGATTTTCTGTTTAGATGATCTGTCCATTGGTGAGAGTGGTGTGTTAAGATCTCCTACAATTAATGTATTCATATCAATATGGTTCTTTATTTTGCTTAACAGTTGGCTTATGTAGTTGGCTGCTCCCATGTTGGGGGCATAAATATTTACAATTGTTACATCTTCTTGGTGTATAGAGCCTTTGAGAATGATGTAGTGTCCTTCTGTGTCTCTGACTATAGTTTTTAGATTAAAATCCAATTTGTCTGATATGAGAATCGGTACCCTGGCTTTCTTTTGGGGGCCGTTGGCATGAAAGATGGTCCTCCATCCCCTCACTTTCAATCTGGAAGTGTCTTTAGATTCAAGATGAGTCTCTTGTAAACAGCATATGGATGGGTCCTGTCGTTTCATCTAGTCTGCAACCCTGTGTCTTTTTATTGGAGCATTTAGGCCATTCACATTGGGAGTGATTATTGATAGATTCGTTTGTATTGACATCATGTTGCCTGTGAAGCTCATGTTTCTGTAGATTACCTCTGTAAATTTCTGTTCTGTGTCACTCTTGTGTTCATTTCTCTTTTATAGAACCCCTCTTAGTATTTCTTGTAGTGCTGGCTTGGTGGTTGCATAACTTTTTAGACCTTGGCTGTCCTGGAAGCTCTTTATCTCTCCATTTTGAAAGCCAACCTTGCTGGGTACATTATCCTTGGTTGCATATTTTTGTCGTGTAATTTCCTGAATATGTCTTGCCAGCCCTTTCTGGCTTGCCAGGTTTCTGTGGAAAGGTCCGACATTATTCTGATGGTCCTCCCTCTATAGGTAAGGGATCGCTTTCCTCTAGCTGCCCTTAAGACATATTCTTTGGTTTTATGATTTACGAATTTCACAATTATGTGCCTGGAGGTTTTTCTGGCCTCATTGATCTTGGGGGGTGTCCTCTCTGCCTCTAGGACATGAACATTTGTTTCATTCCCCATATTTAGGAAATTTTCATCCATGATTTGTTCAACAATATCTTCTAGGCTTAGCTCTCTCTCAACTCCTTCGGGGATTCCAATAATTCTGATATTGGAGCATTTTATGGCATCATTTATTTCCCTTATTGTTTTCATGGGATTGTTTGCTCCAAGACTTCTCTTGCTCCTTCTTCTTAATGCATCTGTCTTCTAAATCACTGATACGATCTTCAGCTTCACTTACTGTAGCTGTTAGCATATTTAAGTTAGATTGCATTTCATTACTAGCCTTTCTAACCTCAGCTTTCACTTCTGTTATTAGGGCTTCCATTTTGAGACCAATGTTCTTTTCCAAATTAGCATTGCTTGGATGATTGCTGTCCTGAATTCCATTTCTGTCATATTGTTTATGTTCATTTCCAGTAATTCTGTGACCGGGGTTGCGGACTCAGGGTTCTTCTTCTGTTGGATGTTCCTCCTCCAAGTCACTGTGGTGAGGAGTGGTTGAGGGGGCGTATACCTAAATATATCAGCCACTATCTGGGTGAATTGGTCGCTCTTTGCCGATGGTCCTTGTCCCCCGTGGTGATTCAGAAGTGCAAAATATCACATTTCATGCTGATTTCTTGGGTGCTCACAGTGTTCCTATAGTGTTTTTTGCAGGAATTGAGCTCACTTCAGGGGATTCCCCAAAATGTGATCACCTGGCCTTCTGCCATCTTCTAAAACCTGATTTTTATTTTTATCTTATTTTATTTTTTAACACTGAACATAGGGCCTGCACTTTAAGCTTTTTTTTTTTTTTCTTTTTTTCTTTTAACATCAATGGGTTTTAGGTCATGTAGAAAAACAGTCTTGTTTTACTTTTTGTGTAAATTATTTTGCTCATTCTAAAGATGATTTACAGATCAAGATATTTTTGTAGAAATCTAGCATCTGTCTCTATCATCTCCACGCCATTTTCTTCTTGGCCTTTTGAAAAATAGGTAGGCTATCCTTTTTGTCATTTTTTTTTAAGATTTTATTTATTTATTTGACAGAGAGAAACACAGCTAGAGAGGGAACACAAGCAGAGGGAGTGAGAGAGGGAGAATCAGGCTTCCTGCCAAGCAGAGAGCCTGATGCGGGGCTCGATCCCTGGACTCTGGGATGATGATCTGAGCCGAAGGCAGATGCTTAATGACCGAGCCACCCAGGCATCTCTCTCCTTTTTGTCTTTAAGTAAGAAGGTAGCATTCTCTGTAGACTTTTCTCCCCTTTGCATTCCCCTCTTACCAATAATACATCCCGGCTACTACCCCCTAGCTGGATACGAAGCTGTATTCCTTTGTCAGTGACAGACCATTCCACATGTCATTTGTTCTCAAGAGCTATACTTCTTAGGAGTTCTGTGGACTTCCAGTTCTGCTGTTTTCCAGGAATTGCAGTTTTTAAATGCTTATAGAAAGAAGGTGGGAGGAGGGGGCAGTGCTCTGGCAGCTTCTAGAAGCAGTAGCTGTTTGTGACCATTCATACCAGTTTTCTTCTTGGTTCTCACCCTAGGTGAGGGGAAGGCGTCTGTCTTTTTATAACTGGGTTAACAGAAAAAAAAAGAAAAAAGTGCAGCTTTTTTCATGAGTCACACAGCCCTCCACAGTTTCTGTCATTTAATTTACACTCCTTTTGGCCTGCAGTTAGAAATTCTTCCAGGTTTTGAGAACACATGATTTGTCAGTCTCTAAGTTTTTTGATGGTGGCATCTGTTTTGTGTGTCTTCGTGTTTATATTAGTAAGGATTTGGGAGGAGTGATACCACAGATTGCGCTTCAGATGCCATTTAGAAACAAACCCCCATATGTAAAAAGTAAATAAAACAAATGTTTTCCAAACAATCTTTACTCTCCTAACTAGTACTGAATTATTTGTGTTGCAGGGAAAAGGATTTGGAAGCCAAATTCATTATTCAAATGGAGAAAAGCAAAACAACAATCACAAACTTAAAGGCAAGTAGCAACCTGGCCTTGCTCCCTGAGCCTCCTTGTTTGTTTTATTGTCAGAATGATTTGTTGGTAAATAAATATCATCTGCCATTTCCTTTGCCCCTCCTTCTCAGTTTAGCCACATCAGCTTGCACTTGGCTAGGGATCGTCCATGAGGCAAAAAGGTGATGCTCTGTCTCCTCTCCTGTCCCGGGTTTCATTTGATCTCAGAGCCCTGGTATGTGAGCTTGTGAGTTTAACCCAGACTCGGCATTGTTATCCTGTATCCTGTGGTAGATTCTTAGCGTGGCAATTGGCTGAATTCTGTGAATCATTAAGTAAGATTGGTTTCCATTCTTAATGAAAACAATCATGTTTTGTAAACTTTGCAAGAGAAGCTTGTGTTATTATGCAAAACTCAGGGGATGAAAGATTTAAAAAAAAAAAAAGGATTTTTTTTTTTCCCCTGAAAAAGATAGTTGAAAAAAAAACAGAATTTTTTAGGATAGCATGTTCTTCCTTTTGGACTTAAAATATCTTATTTTTTCCTTTGGTCAGTGAATTTGTTAAGGATTGCGAATACTTTTCACTTGGTGGGTGAGGGGTGGATAAGAGTGCAAAATAATAATAAATCATGTACTTTATGGACTCAACCCCTTTGTCCTCCTTATTTGTCATTAACCTACAGGCTTGGGTTTCTGAGGCCTGCTGTTTCATGGCCAAGTGCAGATCAATCTCTAATTGGATTTCTGTTAATTTGTGGCTCAAGGGACTGGGTGCTTTGAAGTCCAGTCTCAAAGTAGTGCCACTTGATTCCAGTGATAGAAGCTGGGAGATGCTCCTATCTTGCAACTGGGCTGTGCTCTGGACAATATGATAGGCTTCCTTTGAGGCTCTGGTGTCCCTTTGCCTGAGGCATTCTTCAGTGAAATGTCTGTCTTTCTTTTCTCACCACAGTCCTTGTACCTTCTAGCTCTGTCTGGCCCTACTTGGCTTTCCCTCCTTTGACCTGCCACATCTCCTCACATTTCTCCCAGTTATCACTTGGCCTTTGCCTCCTATTGGTTACCTTTGCTTTGCTTTGCTTCATGTATCTGGGTGCTCACAATGCTTTGGTAAAAGCTCAATCATTAAAAGTTTATATTTACCAAAATGGAGTAGAGACCCTTGGCTCAGGATGCATCTCTTCTTTGTGTGTTATTGAATCTATTTTCCTGGATTATTCTGTTGCCTTTTGAGTTTGACAAACATTTCCTCATCATATACAATGAAAACAGATGCCCAGATTTTTAACATTTTAATAATAAGAACCATAGGAACTGCTTATTTATAGGATCTGGATTCTGTTGGAAAATGGGATGCGCATTAAGTTTTTTCAGCCTGTGGTCAAGGGAACTTTGTGAAAATTTGGTGGCTTATGATGATTTTTAAACATGGTTTTTGGTTTAATTTGGGTATATAATAAGGTAGACAAGATACACACGAACACCTGCAATAAACTCATAATAGAATATGTCCTACGTGAACCTAGCCTCTCCGAAGTGGCAGCAGTCACTTCTGGATGAAACACCCAAGGGGTAGCTTCATAGAAGAGGAGCATCTGACCTGGAGTTTTCAGTGGGGCTGTGAAACTATAACTTGGAGGGACTCTAGTCACATCACAGTCTATGTGATTAGCACCCACTGGATACTGGAGACCCCCAACTCTGGTGGTTTCAGGTGGAGGGAACAGTAAAAAGGTTTGAAGCCAGAGAAAAAATATGAGTCTGGTTGGAGTGTTGGAATTTTATAAGAGAATCATGATGAAAACTCCAGAAAAGTAGTCGTGGGTCATAGCATAGAGAGCCTGGATTGCTGGGAGGAGTTTAGGATCTACTGATCGATCGGTCTACTTACCCATCTACCTACCGACCTACTTACTTGGGGTAATCAGGAGGAAGTGAATGCTTTTTAGAGTGTAGATATGAAAAATGGTGATCATTGTATATTTTTAATGAAATTTTCTTTCCTCGAATTGGATGGATCATCTAGCTGTTGGGGATTTTATACTATCCTATCCTTTCCCTCCAGATACCAGAAGGAGGGACTGGGGACTCAGGAAGAGAACGGACCAAGACCTTCACCTACGACTTCTCTTTTTATTCTGCTGACCTGAAAAGTCCAAATTATGTCTCACAGGAGATGGTATGATATTTTCATAATCTTTATTTTGATTTCTATTTGAAAATATTCTATTCTTCTATTTTGAGAAGAACTCTTTAAAACATCTTGCTCATTTTTTGGGAATATAATTTATATAAAATTTGCCTCTGCTCACTTAGCTTTGTTTGTTATGTAGTACCATTTTTATCTGAATTAAGCCTGAGAAGAATTCAGTCCCCACACAGTTGATTTTGTTTTTCACTTCTGAGCATGATGATCATAAACCCTCCCCCACCCCCAAAACTTGGACGTGACTACTGTTTGGAAGGAGCTTGGCCAATAAAGCAATTTGGAGGTGCCGTTTGTGCGTCGCTGAGCCTGGCAGACAAGCCACTCAGTTCTGAGTCTCGTCGCGAAGCAGAGCCTTAGGGGTTGGATTGCAAACCCAAGTCCCATTTGCTGTGAGTGGATCATTACGGGATCATTCTACGATTCGAGAGAGAAGGGTTCTAGAAGGAACAAACATCCTCCCCACCCCCAGAATTTTTCTAGAATCTAGACTATAGATGAAATCTGTGGAGGAAACCCATACTGTAGGCTTTTATTTTCTAAAATGTAGACATGACATGGGCAGAGATGAGTAGACCCAGACATCTTGTGGGAAACCATTGCATGTTGACATTGCATGTGAGCAGGACAAGGGCATGTCCCTGGGATCAGCTGGGTGTTTGAGCAGAGTTAGGGGAAGCTTCAGCCAGAGAGGAGGATTATGGGCATCTTCCTGGCTTGTTACCAGCTTCTTTGAACATACTGCTTCAGGGCTGATGTGTTACAACTAGGATAAGAACTCCTGTTTTGCCTGCTCTGGGTTTTGATCCATGGGGTGGCATCTTAAAGGGATATTATTGTCCACTTGCTTGCTACTGGTGTGCCCATGGATGAGAATCACCACATTGCCTAGAATGTGTTAAAAATGCAAAGTCTTGACCAATTTCAGACCCACTGAATCAAACTGCATTTTCAGCAGGTTCTCAGGTGATGTGCACACACTTCAGCGTTGGAGAACCACAGCTGGTTAGGGAATGGTTTGTGGAAGTGATTGGCTTTACTGAAGCAATGTAAATGTTGGTGTTAAGATAGGCAACTTAGAGGAACTGTTCAAAGGAGAGAGTTGGAGTGACTGCATCCAGAACATGTAGATTCAGCGTCAGGGCAAAAATAAAAAGGATGACAGCAATAAGAATGAGAGCCACAAGGAGAGTTGAGTTGCCTGGTATGAAAGAGGGGACAACAGTTAATGTCGCCCAAGTTTGCGTTGGTGTCTAAAACTCTCTTTGGCCCTCACATACCCTGTATCACTTGGTTCTCACAAGACCAGATTTAACTTCAGTGCTCTGTTTTTCTTTGTCAAAGAGACTCAGTGAGCTTAAATAACTTGCTCAGGCTCATAGACCTAATCGACTTCATAGTAGCGGAGTTGAGGTCCTGGGGCTGAAGTGTAGGTCAGTGGAGATGCCACGGCAAGGTCTTCAGGGTATAAGAGTAAAGGGTTGGTTTCTTCTAAATAATAGACAGATAGGACAGCCCTGCGGATGAATAAATGAACGAGTGAGTAGTGTTAAAAACCGAAATTCAGTCAAGTAAATTTAAAGCTCTAACTGACTTGATTCATCCAGTCATGAATCCTGCAGCATCCCATCCAGGAGCTTCGTCGAGCTGTAAAATGGAAGGATTTTGTAGGCAGAAAAAAGGCCAGACAAGTAGCAGAAGAGAAGAGAGGATTGTTTCTGGCAAGATCATCTTCCCTCGGGGGAAGAGTAGAGGGTGTTGATAGGTGGATCACCTCATCATCCTTTGGGAGATGGAGAGGGTCCACGAGACAGATTACCGCATTGGTGCTGATCAGAAAATTCCTGATGGACCAGCCAAGACTCCATATCCGGGTGAGGTTGGAATTGCGGTGAGGTCGGGTATCGAACCCTGGGGTTTTGTGACTTGGCCTAGCATAAGTGACTCCATTTCGGGCCTGTGGTTTTCTTTTTTAACAGCACTGCAGAGGACTTTGCTCTTGAGTTAACCGATTACTCAGCATCGGTAGCTAAGAGTGTGGTGAGGAATAGAATGTTCTAGGTATTGGAATCCACATTTTGGCTTTAATTATTGGAATGGGAATGACATGGCTAGTGTGAGGGCATTTATTAAGGGAAAAGCCAGTTCATTCTGCAGTCTTCAGGCTGTCTTCCACAGAGGATGCACAAAGAGCCGTGAAGGTTTCCAGTGAGTGGCTGGATTTGCCTCGTTATTTAATCGGAATTGAAGGCCTTTTGGGGATAGAGGGCTGTGCTGAGGGAAAGTCCACAGTGGGAGGAGCCGAGCGGTGTGTGACAGCAGGGCCTGGCACACCGGAGATGCTCAGTAAACATTTGCTGACTGACAGAACTCGTTTACAGATGGTGGTTACTGCATGGGAACAGGTGACACTTCCTGCTTCTACAAGAGTCAAGATCAGGGAAGCAGGAACAGGTTTAGCTTTCAGGAAGTTAAAAATAAATGCTGAGGGTTTAAAAATAGTTTGTTTGTGAAAACCTTCTAACTGATAGGGATAATTTCCATGCTTCAGGTGGTTGCGTAGCATCTCTTTTCAGGTGTTTTGGGTTTTTTGACTTTATTTATATAGCTATATATGAATAACCTGACACTGTTCCGTTAAATTACAAAACTAAAAAAGCAGGAGATGTGTTAGTAAATACTACTCTCCAGCAGGATCACATGGTAATAAAATCAGCATACATACAGGAAAATACTTACTATTTTTTTAAACATTCTATTAGAAGGGCAATCTTCCCTCACCCCTAAAGTTAAAAAGAGCTTCAGTTTTGACTCTTTTTTTAAAGAAGAGTTTATTTATTTATTTGACACAGAGAAACACAGCTAGAGAGGGAACAGAAGAAGGGGGAGTGAGAGAGGGAGAAGCAGGCTTCCCGCCGAGCATGATGCGGGGCTTGATCCCGGAGACCTAGGATCATGACCTGAGCCAAAGGCAGTCGCTTAACCAACTGAGCCACCCAGGCACCTCTAGTTTTGACTATTGATTAAAGTTTTCATGCTGCCTGATCTGGCACAGGATTTAAGCTGTCAGGTCGCGTCCCTGCTGTTAATAGGGGAAGAGGCAAGCTTAGCATGATGTCGGTCTTCTTCTCATCTGAGTGTGAAGGCATGTTGAGAAAATATGTCAGGCCTGTTACTATAGTTCAACTCAAGTTTCCCTTACTGTTAAAGGAATGCCAAATAAGATGACCAGCAATATTTCTTTCTTACAAATTAATTTTCTATTTAGAAAAAAAAAAATCACTGAGTGATTTAAATCTATCCTCACATAAATTAAAGACCATTAAATCAGGTCTGATTTTCCTAATGGTTCTGCAAAACTCCAAAGGGAGGCTTTGATCTCACACAACCTGTTCCTTGTTTCAACCCTGGAGAAACTTGAAACCTACAATTTTCCAGTTGACAAGCTGGATGGGTGAGTCTTTTGTTTTAACAGTGCCCTCTTGTGGGCAGTTTCCCTCAAGCGAGGCCCTGTGATGCCTTGGGTGACCCTGGAAATGAGCTTGAAAAATCTGTGCTGAGATAAGCAGCAAGGTGGATTTTGGGTCACCTGGCCAGGTGAGGATCTCAGCAGGGTTTGTGAGGCCGGAGAGGGGGGAAGGCAGGTCATAGGTCTTCCTCCCTCCCCACCTTGCTTTGATGTTAAACAGCTCCTTCCTGGGAGCTGTGGGGTAGCCTGTTTTCCTTGCCAAGAGCCCTGATGTGGGCGGTGTCCTGGTGCTTCTCTGGGTCCTGAGCCAACTTTGGGTAGGTTACTCGAAGCTGAGACTGACTGTGGCCCGTGTCTCAGCCCTTCCAGTCCTGCATATTCTAGGCCCGTTTTGCAGTAATGGCTATAGCCCTCCCTCCTCTACTCCCCCCTCCTCTGGGCCCCCAAGTCTCTCAGAGAACTCAAGCCGAGTCAGCTTTTTGAAAGAATAGGTAATAGTAAAATGGTGGGTGGGATTTTAACCCTGGGAAAGAGTTGCATTTTAAGAACTTTTGGTTTTGATTTAAATATATTTTCTATGACTTTGCTTTAGGCTCAGGCAAAGGTATTATAGAAGATCCTTGTCCTATTTTTTGGGAACTTTATGTAAGCCTGTTCTTCCTATCCAGTGGCACCCTGTGGCATGGTAAAAATTGTAGATAACTTGTATTGTTTGTGTAATCAGAATTGAAGGAATATTTAACGTTTCTCCTCATGTTCAGTATACAGTGCCGAAAGCTAACTTTGGATGGGTGGTGTGGAGCTGTGAGTCTCCCTGGGATTCTGGGCTGCTTCTTCACAGCTTGTGGGAGGAGGTCCTTTCAGGGAGGGCTGGGGCCTCGTGGCCGATGTGAAGGATGTGGGAGGAGGCCACATAGTGATAAAGTCTTTAGAAACATGGGTTTTGGGGGTCAGAAGTGCCCAGGAGCAAATCCCAACCCTGCCACTCACTGTATATGCTCACTCGTAATACTTCTCCCCTTGAACGATGGACCTAGGTGATGCTGCCCACTCAGTAGCATTTTACAAGGACTGATATATGAACGCGGTGTGATCTGCTGTCATAGTTGAGAAAGTCATCTAGAATTTGAGAACAGGACTAGGAAGTAGCCCCTCTTAAAGCTGAAATGCATACACATGAACAGCGTGAACGAGACTGGTCATTTTGGAAGTGACTGCATTGAAAGGATAATTTGTAAATCTTTGACCAAGAAACCGAGAGAAGAGTCCAAGCAAGATGGCGGCAAGGTGGTGCCTGAAGAAAGCTGCAGTCTGGCTGGCTGTGTTATTGTTTTGTCCTTAGATGCCAGGCTGTATGATTAGCAGGGATGGTTTACGTGTTCTCTGACAACCTAATCGTGCTGCCTCGTGATGTCTCTTCAGCTGCTTATGTGCCTTGTTTCTGAAGCAGGGAGGTGTTCTGTGTAGCCCGAGTGGGCCCATCGGCCCAAGAAGGCGGGAGGCAACATGAAGGCTTGCGGGGTTTGGGAATTTGTGGTTGGTCCCCTCCCGGCTGTGTTGTCCTAGGATGACCGTACATCTCAGCTGGCCTCGTTCACATCAGCCGTCTGGGTGAAGGGTGTGTCGTTCACCCTCTTTCATTCCCCAAAGTGTCCCGCCGCAGTTACGCAGTGCGGAAGCCATGAACTCAGACCATCGTGGGTGGAACCCCAGGCCCCGCACAGCTCATCTCCCCGGGAAATATTCAAATAGGAAAAAGCATCTGACCTCTAACACAGGGGAGCCGGACCATCCCAGCCTCTTTCACACCCACCCATCACTCAGCTCTCAACCTTCTGGGATTGATTCTGATGAACAGCTGGGCCCTTAAATGAGCAGTTGATTTGGCGTGGTTTGAGCAATGACTTCTGGATGCTGTGAGTTTTAGGTTTTGAATATTTAGTTTCTGGAAGCTCTGATAGAATGAATAAATCTGTAAGTTTACTTAATTCGGAAATGGTAAATCATAATGCTTTAACATCATCTTTGCTGTTTAGATGTGATTGCCACTTGGCCCTGTTTACACTTTTATGTTTCAGGAATTGTTTGTTAAGGAGGAAGAAGGATGGGGTTGCTTTTGACTTCCTTAAAAAGTTTCCTTTTGATTAAAAACTGGGGTACATGCATATTCTGTTAATAGTTCTGCAATGATTTATTTATGTGGTGTAATCCTTATAGGATGAAAGTAGCATTCAAGAATACTGTCAACATTGAAGGGGCTTTTTATTAAGAATCCATGGTAATTGTGTCTTTTGTGCATTTTCCCCCCTGCTTTCAGGTTTTCAAAACCCTCGGCACAGATGTCGTGAAGTCTGCATTTGAAGGTTATAATGCTTGTGTCTTTGCATATGGGCAAACTGGATCGGGAAAGTCATACACTATGATGGGAAATTCTGTACGTTGTTTTACACTGTGGGAAGAAAATTTCTCATTATCTCTCTTTGGGCTGATAGAATTATCTCTTTTATCTACTTGGTCTGTACTAACTTGCTTTTCATGTTCTGATCGTTTTTAGCAATGAGATAAAACTCAGTAATAAGTTGGACTAAATTTCCTTTGAGAGATTTTAAATTAGAAATAGTTTTAAGTTTATAAGCATGAATAATGGATGCAAGTCTCAGTTCATTTTCTGCTTTTAAAGGCTTTATAATCTTATCAAAAAAAGTATGCTGGGCCCATAAGTAATTTATTCTTCTTTTCTGCCAACACAACAGTTTGAATAAAATTACCGAACTCTGTACTTTTTAAAATTATTCAAAACATATTTTCCTTAAGAGGAATGTACAAAAAAAAAATCTCTCTGGTGGAAAGGTACTACATAACTCCAGCGTATACATAAAAGAGAATTATGCTGTTTACAGAGTCTATATGGTTATGGACTATGTGGGGTTAGTAGTTATGCTATATAAACTAACGGACATTAAAGTTGCACTTGCCCCCAAATATGGAGGAGTAAAAACTAGGCATTATTGCAGGAACGTTATCTCGTTCTGTGTTTTCTTCAGAACTAGATAGTGTTGGTGTGCTTTATTTATGTCATAGTGAAAGCTCTCCTCATTGCCTGTCAGACCTGTGGCCTCTTCGAGCTGTGGACACCCCAGCTGGGGATCACAGGGCCTCCTGCCGGCAGGCACGGTGGGTCTTAAATGCCAAAAGTTTGGTGGTTCACAGAAGTCGTGGTAGTGCATTTTTTAAAAAAGATGTTACTTTTATTTATTTGAGAGAGATGACGAGCAGGGGTGAGGGGCAGCGGAAGAGGTAGACAGAGGAGAAGCCGACTCCTCGTTGAGCAGGGAAACTGGACTCCGGGATGATGACCTGAGCGCAAGGCAGCCGCTTAACCGACTGAACCCCCCAGGCGCCCCGAAGTAGTGGTGCATTAAAGGAGGGGGGCTCTTTCCAGGTGGAAGCATTTGAGTGCCTGTGATCTGGCTTCTTAAAGCCAGGCTTTTCCTTTACAGGAGAAGTAGGTAAATGCTGTGCTGTGAATCCGCAGTGCTGAACAGTGTGGAGGACTACGTAGGAGAACAAGCAGTTAGTTTCGGGAGTTTTCACATTGCCTTTTATCATTACTTCTCCCTTCCTAGTTTCCCACTGTGCTTTTGCCAAAAAAAAAAGAAAAAAAAAAGACTAATCTAAAAATGAAATTTGCATGTTGATCTGCTAGTAGCTCTTTTACATTAAGTTAAACTTCCATAAAGCACTTCTAAATTACACCTGTTTTTCTCTGACCTTATAGTTAGTTGAGCACTGTTTGGGTCTTCCTTTTTAGTTTGTTTTTTTTAAAGGCACAACAAAAAAAATATGGCAAAAAGCCCAATTTTCCTTGATAAGAATTGGTCCCAACTTAATGGTGTCAGGGAGAAAGTTCTCTTAATGATGTGATGATATTTTTTGGTGGGAAGGGCATTTTTGGGCTGGGTGAAGGTAACCCCGAAGCTGTGAAGTTTTGGTTTCTGAACAAGAGCTTTTGGCCTCTTCTTTAACATCTTCTGGGGTTCATCAGCTCGTTGACGCCAGCTGAAGCAGGAACACCTCCTGAAGGTGCCCACATCCTATAAGTAAGATGACGTATATTAAAATCTGTCTCGGAAGGCCAGAGTTGGGATTCGTGTACCCAAGGAGGGGCCTAATACATGTTTCAGTGCGGTCCAGCTACTTCAAGTGCTTATCAGGGTCTCATTGGTGCTTTTCTTTTCTGCTCGGTGTGTGTTTCACCTTCTTTGGTCTTTTG
Organism: Spilogale gracilis; assembly: GCA_004023965.1. Lineage (NCBI taxonomy): Eukaryota > Metazoa > Chordata > Mammalia > Carnivora > Mephitidae > Spilogale > Spilogale gracilis. The sequence goes on along the minus strand of PITA01019943.1, from coordinate 21,915 downwards.
GCCAGATCAGATGTTCCACATTTATTCTATAGCTGTAGATCACCTTGTTTGAAAGTTTAAGGGGTAGATCTTTTGTTTTCAAGTCAGGATTTAACTCATTAAGGGTTGATAACTGTGTATTACTCTAGACCCAGCATGTACAAGTTAGAAAGTTCCATCCCCTCATTTCAGAGGCTAGGAGGCAGTCCCCAGGGGGTAAATGGTGTATCTCGGGCCCTGCAGTGGTAGGCCTGGGGTTGATGTGCAGGCCCCTTGAGTCTAACTCCACTCTGACGACTTGCAGATTCGGCCATCGGTTGCTTTTATTTCCAGTGACAGCTGTGGCATTCTTCCTTCCCACTGCAGGGTGATTCTGGCTTAATACCTCGGATCTGTGAAGGGCTCTTCAGTCAGATAAATGAAACCACCAGGTGGGATGAAGCATCTTTTCGAACGGAAGTCAGGTAGGACCCGTGGCCTCGGTAACTGAGTGTGTGAGCTTGGTTGGAGCTTCTCTCCAGGCACGAGGAGTACATAAAGGATAAAGCCTTTAGATTCCTAAAGGGAGAGTCTGCCATTTCCCCTCCTGTACTATCATGGCTGGAAACAAAGCTTAAAACATGTCTGTTCTCAGTGACTTTCTTGGGTGCAGCTTGGATTAGGATTTGGAGAGGGTAGCAGAAATAATCCTGCTTGATCAGAAACTCTGAGATAGGATATGTGTCTCGAATAGAGTGAGCTTTGGACTTTTAAGTGTGCACCCTGTTCACTTGCCGCCTTCTTTTATTTGAATAAAGTTTGTTTTATTCTTTGTCTTGGTAGGATCACTGTACAGCTAATCTTTAAGTAAATCTGCATGGTTGGGGCGTTTTTTTTTCCTCCTTGGAGTTAAACGTTGGTGGGGAGCCAGACTTCTCTTTGGATTTGAGGACAAACTTGGCAGTCAGAGGTCCTCATGGCTGCCTGACCTCTCAGTGGCTGTGTGGCCTTGGAGAAGTTGTTTAAAAAACTCTGAACCCCTATTACCTCACCTTTAAAATGGGGCTAATAGTAGAACTTGCCTCTCATTGTCACGGGGATTAAATGAAGAACTCCACTTACCATGCTAAGCATAGTACGCAATATATAGCCACACCCATAAATGTTGCTGCTTTTATTGTTTTGTTGTTATAGTTATGTCTGAAATCATTTTACTGAGCTCGGTCCTATTTAAAATTTTAGCTACTTGGAAATCTATAACGAACGTGTGAGAGATCTACTTAGGCGGAAGTCATCCAAAACCTTCAATCTAAGAGTCCGAGAGCATCCAAAAGAAGGACCGTACGTTGAGGGTAAGATGTTGTTCTTGGGAATTTGTGTAAAAACAAGTTTCAGGCGAAAAACATAAGGTAATGGTGAGAGGTGAAAAATTTCTTTACCTTTGGCATTTTATTCTAGTAAAAGTGAGTGCTATCATCAGTGTGAATTTATACTTCACCGGGCAGTCACTGATTTGTGTGGCCTCGCCGGTAGATGTCCTCTGGCTCTCAGAAGAGGAACTCTCTGGAAGCTTTTTCAGTGTTCTCAGGCAGCATAAGCAGCCCTCCATGCTGTCTCTTTACGTCTAAGACTTCTTACCTTGTGAGAAGAGCATTGACGGAGTTTCCTGTTCTGTGGTCCTCAGCGTCTGTGTTGTGATAACACTCACTGTGTCACAAGTAACACTGGGTCGAGGGCTGCCCCTTGCTAACTGTTCACACGTGGGCTGGGTTCGAGGCTGTCTTGGCAACACAGCTCTCTCAGCTGACCAGAAAGGTGCTTTCCCTGTGGCTCTTGTCCTTCGGCTGTGTCTCCTTGGAGGCAAGGCTGAGAACCTGTCCTGGGCTTAAAAGGGTGTTCCTCTTTTGGTTGTCTTTTTCACTTGGTGACACCAGGTGTACTGACAGGACTCCATCTGCATTTTATTAAATTTTCAATTGAAATTTCACCTTTTATGCCCAAAGTAAGGTGTATAACTGGGTATTTGTTTTGTGGAGCGTGGAATAGCTATTATTGTTAATAGCTTTTAGGCTCACTGTGCCTTCATGCTTCCCTTTAATTGTCTTATCAGATGCTAAAACATATTATAAAGCTGGTTTATGAAAAGACAGAATAATCAAACAGGAAAACGTCCAGAATCTGATATAGATACTTAGGGGAATGTAATTTCTAATAAATCTGATATCCAAACATTGGAGGAATATTGGTTGTTAAGCTGCCTAGGAGGGAAACAGAAAAAGAGCAAATTGGTACCATACCTCCATTTTTATACGAGGGGAAATGGTAAATGGAACAAAGATTTTAATGTTGAAAGTGACATAATAAAATGACTACAAGAAACTATGAGTTAACTGTTTTTCCAGAAATCTGGAGAAGAGAAGTCTTTTAGAAATATCACTTAAAACTGAGGAACCATGAAATAAAAGTGTTCAGTCTGAAATGGTAAAAAAAGAAAACTCGACAGAAACACCATCAGCAATGTAAAAAGACAACTTACAAATTGGGGAAGATCTTTTCAATCAAAGTTTCAGACAGAGGACTAATTTCCCTCTATATAAAGAGATCCTATAACTCAGTAACAACAGAGTCAACAACCAAGTAGAAAAACTGAACATAGGATGTGAATAGAAGGGTTCACAGAAAAGGAAATGCAGATGGTTTTTTTTTTTTTTTTTTTTTTAAAGATTTTATTTATTTGACAGAGAGAAACACAGCCAGAGAGGGAACACAAGCAGGGGGAGTGAGAGAGGGAGAAGCAGGCTTCCTGCCGAGCAGGGAGCCCGATGTGGGGCTCGATCCCGGGTCTCCGGGATCATGACCTGAGCCGAAGGCAGTCGCCCAACCAACTGAGCCACCCAGGCGCCCCAATGCAGATGGTTTTTAAATGGAAGGCAGAATGCTCAGCCTCACTCATACCCAGAGAAAAACAAAACAAAAAAGTCTTCAAGATAACATTTATTACCTGGCCCCGGTAGGTTTAAGTAAGCCTGAGAAGACAGTGTTGGGAGACAGGCAGTCTCATACATTGGGACTGCTGGGTGTAAATTGCCTTCTGTGGAGGACAGTTTCGCAATATCCATCAAAATTTCAAATGTGCTTGGATCTACCACTTTCCTTTTAAGAATTTATTCTGCAGAAATACACATATTTGAAAAGACCTGTGTACAAGATTATTTGTAGTAGTGTTACTTGTAATTGGAAACAAAATGTAAGTAACCATCTATGGCCTCAACAGGAGACTGGTTAAATTGGTTATGGTACATGCATCTGGTCGAATGCTCTGCAGCCATAAAAATGAGTGAGGAATCACCTTAACTGATACAGAACACTCTTCCGTTATTACTACATAGAAAATGCAGGATGCAAAACAATATGGTATGCTGCCGTGTTTGAAAGGGAAAAGAAGATGGTTTTGTGTATATGTATGAGTTATTTCCAGAACGGTATGGAGAAACTAGTAACATTGGGTTGTCTGAGAGAAGGGAAGTGGGGAGTGGACATGAGGGGTCGGGGAGACCCTTTACACAGTGTAACTTTTGTAGCCTTTGATTTTAGAACTGTATGAATGTTCCCCAGAAATGAATAAAAAGTGTTTTTAAAGGATTAAAAAAAATGCTCTCTGCTTTTGCATGAAGGCAGTGTTGATTTTTCCCTTGCTCTGACTAATGCTCACGAGGCTGATAATAGCTGGCACTTATCATAAATTCCCTATGTGGTAAGTACGCATTATCCGAGGTGACTGAGGCTCAGTGAGGTTAAGTGACTCGCACATAACTATGTAAGTCCACTAGTCAGTGGCAGGCTGGGCTTTGATCCTAGATGCTTCCAGCCCTCGAGTCCGTGTTAGAAGCTACCACACCGTAGGAACAAGTAAGATCTTTAAACAAGTCAACAGATCTGTACATTCGTGTGTTATGTCACAGAGATAAATTTCTTACTCTGTTTACTCTAGATTAGGGAGATTTCCTCAGCTCTCCCCTACACACTTTTTCCCCCCAGACTTATCCAAACACTTAGTACAGAATTACGGAGATGTGGAAGAACTGATGGATGCGGGAAATATCAACCGGACGACAGCAGCAACTGGGATGAACGACGTCAGTAGCCGGTCTCATGCCATCTTCACCATCAAGTTCACTCAGGTGAGGGCAGCTGCGGAGCTGGCCGGCTCCGCCCCCGAGGTCTTCACTAGGTGATTAGCACCAGCGGAGGACCGATCATTGTGGAACCAGGAGCGGCAGCAGGCAAATGACCGTCTGTCATTTCCTTGTTAATTAGAGTCGAACATGTGCTGTGTGCAGAGTCTCTCTGTGCTTACAGTCACAGTCGTTTGAAATGTCCAGATGTGTACCCTTAAGAAATACTTAGCAGCTTCTGCCCTGTTCTGGATGTAAAAAAAAAACTGGCTTTGCGCATAATTAAGCCCGAGTTTTCATTGTTGCGAGCTCTGTGGGAGATAATGGCTTGCCAAGTCAGACCAGCTGGGAGCCAAGGTGAGTAGCTCATCCTGGTACATTATCGCCCCATGGCGCTCACCCCACAGTGTTGATTAGGATTATGAGAATGATATTAAAGGGCAACCGACATTTTTAAGTATCGATGTAAGAACTCATTCTGATCAGGAGGTGAAGAGCATTTTGAATATGTATGGAAATTATTAAGGGTAGCTCTTTTAAGACCTAGATCAGTAGAACAGATGAATGCAAATATGTACATAAGGTCCTCTCGGGGCTTCAACATGTGTTAGGGGTTTGGGGATATCCTGACCTATATTAATTGTTGAATATATCAGATACAAAAAGATAGTGTTTAATTAGGAGGGGGATCACAGGACAAATAAAATAAAAAAAAATTCTCAAAGGTCAATCAGAACAACTCCCAATAATTGCTCTGCATCTTTACCTTTAGTTAGATCTTTGTTTTTAAAAGATTTTATTTATTTATTTGACAGAGAGAGAGAGAGAGAATAAAAGCAGGGGGAATAGGGAGAAGCAGGCTCCCTGCTGAGCAAGGACCCCCCCCCCCCCCATGTGGGACTTCATCCCAGGACCTTGGGATCATGACCTGAGCCAAAGGCAGATGCTTAACTGACTGAGCCATCCAGGTGCCCCAGATCTTTGCTTTTTGATTTACTGTAGTTTATTGGATTTTCTCCTTCCTGGTTAATGTAGATTAGGTTGTGGCCATCCCTACTTTGTAAGAGGCTTACATTTCTATCAATGTGCGTTAATTTCTTTTTGGCATTTTGTTTCAGACTATTAAATGTCGGTTAAAAGTCTTTGGGAAGGTAAAATTTTGGTAGAATTCAGAATCAAGGAATACATTATTTAAGGTTTTCAGTTTTGTATAATTTGTGAAACAAGTTTTGACATTGAATGATCGTCAGATTATCTTTTACATAACTGTCTACATCTATCCCATTTGGAGAGCCCTTGTGCTTGGAATGCTGAAGATTCTAGAAGAGAACAAAACTAGTAATTTGTTTACTGCTTTTTCCTTTGTGAGTGCCCTCAGCGACTTGCGTTCCGCCGCAGTCAGACTCAGTAAGCCTTTGTTGAGAAGGACCGAGCGACTGGAGTAATGGAACAGTGCGTCAGAAAGTTTAAGAGTGACAAGTGGTAGACTTCTGTTGTATTCAGTTTCATTTGCAAGTTTCTATAATCAGTGAGAAGGCCTATGAAACAACAGGTTTAAAAGAAAAAAAAAAAAAAAAAACACCCAAAGGAGAAACAACCCTACCCTGATAGGTCACAGCGAGGAGTGGAAAATAATTAGGATTTGTATCACAAACAACAGCAGGGCTCTTTACACCTCTTCAGTTTTGCTTCTGTGTTTTGCTACAGGCAAAGTTTGACTCTGAAATGCCGTGTGAAACCGTGAGTAAGATCCACCTCGTGGATCTTGCTGGAAGCGAGCGCGCCGATGCCACTGGCGCCACCGGGGCTAGACTGAAGGAAGGGGGGAATATTAACAAATCCCTCGTGACTCTGGGAAATGTCATTTCTGCCTTAGGTGAGTTTTTGCTCATCCCCTGCCGCCTCTTACTCTTTGTCGTACTGTATTAGCACGAAGCAGTTATGTTTAATGTTTGTGTCACAGACTGAGTTTATAGCCTCAAGTTTTTCTGAAGCCAGATTTGAGCAAAAAAACCTCACTCGATGCTTTTTCTTTCTTTTTTCTTTTTCTCTCATGCAGCCGACTTATCTCAGGATGCGGCAAATCCTCTTATGAAGAAGAAGCAAGTTTTTGTGCCTTACAGGGATTCTGTTTTGACTTGGTTGCTGAAAGATAGCCTTGGTGGGAACTCTAAAACCATCATGATCGCCAGTAAGAATTCCAGGTTCTTTTCCTCAGCATGTAGTGTTTTATGCGAATTAACTGTGGATGTGTAGGTTTCATGTGTCTCCTTAGGAAATAGTAGCTTTTTTTTTTTTTAAATCTTAAAAGTGATGTTTCTGTCTTGAAGAAAATCACTGTGATCCCATCTATACTATCCTATTATCAACTCTCTTTCTCATATCCTAGTTAGTTGTGCAAGCTGGGATACTGTGTGTATCCCAGTGTATTTTTTTGCTCAAATCACAGGATAGAAATTTTTCGCTCCATGAGCTCACAGGAGAAAATCAGTACAGGAACATAAAGTGAAAATAACCCAGCTTTTCATTTTTCTATTCTAAAGCAGTACGTGTGGAATTTGAATGAGGAATTGAGAGGAGAAACAACAAGGCACATAAATAATGATAGCAGTTCTAGATGTTCTTGCGTGCTATCACTAACTGGAAGGAGTGTAGCAGAGAAGAAAAATGGGCAAAGAGGAGACAGTTGTGTGGGGAGCTCAGAAGCTTTTAGTCCCACTTTCACTTGCCCTTTCTCCCCTTCCCTTTCCTTGTTTGTCTCCCCTGCTCCCCAGGCCTTGCATTAATGCTGGAGAAAAAGGTTCTGTCCTGGGGTGTGTACCCCAGGAGCAACTATCTAGTTTGCTGGGCCCTACAGGCTATGGCAGGGAGAGGGTGATTAACCAAAGATTTAAGAGGAAAAGAAATCACTGACCTACTGACTCTTTTGAAAAATGATCATGCTCAGATTTTTACAGATGGCAGGCTCTGCCAAAACTTCTAAAAGTATTTTAATTTCTATATAATATTGAGAAGTACACATAATCTTGAAATCATCTTCTTTGTGTGTCTTCAACGGAGAAACTCCTTGAAGTACAGTGGAGTATCTCATATCTCATTTTAGAGTTGGTTAGCCAGGTAGCTGATTCTAGACTTAAGGGGAGCAAAATGACATTTAATTTGGTATAGTGAGCACTTTTCCTATAAATCTTAGATAATTTTTAATATTCATTACTGTGGCAATGAATATTTAGTCTATCCAATGACCTGGGGTTGATCTGACTTTTAAATCACAAACCTTGTGTTAAATGAAACATGGAATACAGATAAATTCTTTTTTGAATTCATTCTTCACAGCCATTTCACCTGCTGATGTCAATTACGGAGAAACCCTAAGTACTCTTCGCTATGCAAATAGAGCCAAAAACATCATCAACAAGCCTACTATTAATGAGGACGCCAACGTCAAACTCATCCGTGAGCTGCGTGCTGAAATAGCCAGACTGAAAACTCTGCTCGCTCAAGGGAATCAGGTGGGGTTTTTCTGAGATTTATGGATAATTTTCTTTGAGTAATGACATCTATTTCTAGGTCTTAATGAGACAATTATCTCACTTGTTGTATTGATTTGAGTAAATAAGTGCTAAGTAAAGCTTTGAATGAGTTAGCCAGTCTCTTCTGTACATTACCCTCCCATTGGCCTTTACATTCATTATGTGCTCCGTGTGGAAGATTTTATCCACTAAACCTGAAATGATTAACTATCTAATAGTTATCAATTATGGATGGACATTTAGCATGCAATAGGATTAGCAGCATAATCTCCATTAGTGGAAGGAAATTGCGGTGCTTGGAGTAATATTTAAAATTCTACCCATGCATTTTGTGACTTGAAAATGTATTTTAACAGAATGAAAGACTTGTTTGAAGACCTTTCTGAATCTGTCTTGTACTGCCCATTACAGAGGTGGTTATGGTGACACGGTGACGTGGGCGCCGAGCCTTCGGCTGCCTCAGGTGCTGTCCCTGAGGCCTTGCTTGATTGTCAGAATGGCCTCGATTCAGGGTCTTTTGGGATTTCTTGTCTTTTGGTTTCTTCGCAGTGAACTGACTTATCTCCGTACTGTACACACAGAATTACATTTTGAGATGAGTAGTGTGAATTAGGTTCTGATGGGTTTTAGATGCTGTTGTGAAGAAAGGCCACCCTTGAAAGAAAATCAGGGATAGCTTTTTTAAAGTATTCAACTTAGATTCAAGTTAGAAATAAACAAAGATCCATTTTTTTCCCCATTCTTTTAATCCGTAAATGGAAGTCTTAAGTGTATCATAAAAAAAAAAAAAAAAAAGGGCTTTTTTGTTAAATGCAGAGTGCTGTCTGTAGAGCAGCTTTTCATCTAGGAATGTAGGGCCCTTGAAGCCCTTGACATACCATAAGTGGTTTAGCCCGAGACCATCAGCAGGATGAAAACTGCATTGAGTTTCCTGTGTCCTGAAATACGCCTGACACTTCCTTCCTGTAAGGTGGCAGATGACCGTTGAATAGAAATCGTTCATCGCACTTAGGAATATGGCCACGTAATTTCACGTTTTGAGGCGGACCTTTCCCGTGTGTGGAAGGAAGTTGCCAGAATGACTGACCCAGCTGCGTGTGATGTCATCTCGCCCTCTAACACAGGACAGGAGTCACGAGAGTCATTTTAATTTGCACACCATGTTATTAGGGTCTTTTTTCAGTGTTATCAAAATGTTACCTGTCTGAGGTGAACATTTAAGGGTGATTTGATAGTGTCACCCAACCTATTGTATATGAAGGAAAGTATTTGGGAAATTCCTGATGCAACTTGTTGTACTTAATGATTACCTGAGTTCTGGGAATGAAGGAAAAAAAAAAAAACCAAACCAGACTTTTTCAATTAAACTGAGGAAATCCTTGAAGGGAGCCTTATCATATGGACAGAAAACTTTAATTTATTAAAACTTTTACCTGTTCTGTCTGAGGAATGTCTTCAGAGGTATTGTGCGTGCCGCTTGCTTTTTATCTTCTTTCATGACCAAGGGCCACGCTGTAATTAAAGGAGTATTTTTGTTGCTGTAGTTTTGAGGGTGAAGATGGAAAAGACAGTAAAGTCTGTTTCGGAATGCATTGAAGATAAAATTCTTTGTTAAACAGGAATCCCAATTTAAAATAATTTATCACACTCTGAAACTATGAATTGTTGTGGGACAGTACAGGCTTATCCTAAATTAATTAAGTTTGTGATGCTCAATAAAATAAGCAGGTGTTCTTAACTGCCCATTAAAAATCTCTGTATAATTTTTTCTGAAAAAAAAAAAAGAAATAAACATTGCCCTCTTCCAGCGGTCCTCCAAATGCTGCCATGGTTCACTGAGAATGTTATTCACATCAAAGTTTCATTATTTGTTTAAGGACAGCTAAATAAAAAGCAGCTCCTCCTTTTAATAAGTTTATGTATTTGCCAATGCACAGTGTCATGTGCATTAGAGTTTCAAAAGCACAGCGTAAATAAAGCAAAGAATTGAACATATAGCTGCTTCTCCTACACAGATAGAGACATGCAGATAAATATGTAATAGTTTGTATACACATATATATGTATGAACTCTATTGAAGAATTATGTATGTACAGGAAAATTACATGTTACAAGTATCCAGATGAGTGAATTTTTGCCAGCTGAACCCATTCATCTACCCTGCACCCACATGAATGTACAGAACTTCTCAGCACTCTGGGAGACCCACCGATGTCCTTTTTCAGGCGCTACCTACTATTTCCTTCAAGAGTAACCATTACCCTGACTTCTGGGGGCATAGATTAGGTTTTAACCGTTGCCTAGTTTTGTTCTTTATGTAAATGGAATCATGCCGTATATATTCTTGTTGATCTCATCTCTTTCATTCACTGTTTGTGAGATTTGTTGTTGCTCATAGTCGTAGATCCGTTCATTCTCACTTCTATATTGAATTCCATCAGACACCTATGTCCCAGCTCATTTCTTCCTTCTAATTCTGATGGGCTTTTGGGGAGTTTCCTTTCTGGGGCTGTTAGTGCTGCTGTTCCTCTCTTCTCCGTGTCTTTTAGTGAATGTGTGGGTGCATTTCTGCTAGGTTTATACCTAAGAGTGGAGTTGGTGGGTCAGAAGGTGTGCATGTGTTCAGTTTTAGCAAATACTGCCAGACGATTGTTTAAAGAGCCTCTACCAGTTTAGATTCCACCGTCAGCGTATGAAGGTGCCAGCTCTGGTTGCTGCGGGTCCCCAGCCACACTAGCGGGACCATCCATTTCTTATTGTAACCATCCGACAGATGTAGAGTTGGGCTCCAGAAGGATTTTGGTGCGCACTTCTCAGATGGTTAATAAAGTCGAGCATTTTGATCGCTTGTCTTTTCAAGTGTTCTCTTTTGTTATATTTAAAGCACGTTTTCAGACTTCTGCTTTGAATCTGGCAAGAGAGAATGTCTGTGAACTCCTTTTCTCTTGAATGTACCCGGAGATGAGAAAATTAAACAATATAGAAATGAAATATGCCAGAAAAGTCAGAAGGCAAAGAAAGACAAGAAGAGAAGATGGAAGTAGAATGAATTTCTCATCTGGAGTCACAGAGAAACTTTAAAATAGCTGGGTAATAGAAGTGTCATCATGTGCGACTTCTAAGATAGACACATCCCCAAGGGGGTCACAGAGTGCAGCTGTTACGTGATGTTTGTAAGACTGAGCACAGGCCCACTAGGTAATTCAAGGGGAAAGAAGGAAAACAGCATTATGTTGTTTTTACATTTTATGTATATTATATATACCTAAAAAAGGCACTTTATTACAACAAAGAGTGCAGTTCATAATTAAAAATCAGACATGGCAGCTTTTATAAACGGGAAAAAAACCAATGACACTATAGGGCATAGCAGGAGACAGAGCCGAACACATTTGCCACAGGGAACCATAACTCCTTTTTCTCATTTCGTGAGAGCTCACATAGACCAAGGTAAGGAAGGACATAGCATAGTTACATGACACTGTGAGAATTTGTTCTAATCTGTACAAACCAGGAAAAAAGATTGCCAACTTGTGCACTTTCTTTATTATGGAAAGAACTTCTATTAAAAAAGATAAGCTGGGGCACCTGGGTGGCTCAGTCACTTAAGCACCTGCCTTTGGCTCAGGTCATGATTGCAGGGTCCTGGGATTGAGCCCTTGTTGGGCTCCCTTTTCAGAAGGGAGCCTGCTTCTCCCTTTGCCCTTACCCCCCATTTGTGCTTGCTGATTCTGTCTCTCAAATAAATTATTAGATAAAAGATCACAAGCTGATAGAAAAGTGAACAAAGGATATGAGCACAGTTCACAGAAAGAAGTATCAGATGGTTCCTAATCTATGAAAATATGCTCAATGTCCCTTGAAATAGAGTAAATGCAAATACTAAGAGTAGTGAAATGAATATATATATGAAAATGAACACATCGACAAATAGTCATTAAGCTGTGTATTTTGCTGCATGTAAATTATACCTTAAAATCCTTAGGAAACCTGTCGGGCGAGCATAGCTCACAGTGCTTGATTGCAGAGTGCGTCGGCAAGGCGGGAGGCAGCAGGTGCTGGTCCATGTGGGTAGTAGCATTGATACTTTGTAGCGTTGATACCGCTGCAGTTTTGATGCAGTGTAATTGACATAACACATGAACTTCGTCTGAGTATTATTTAATGCTGAACATTTTTCTTCTAAATGAACGCCCTGCAAAGACTAATTTAATCGAAAATGGTTTAGTTTCACTAAAATTTCTGTTAAAGGGACTCAGGTAGGGTTTCCAAAAGGTGTAATGGTCATGATAGTCTGCCTGCATGTGTTCAGTCTGATTACCTGCTGAGCAGTCAATGTGGCAGGAATGTCTCAGCTTTGAGTTGAGATGAAAGATGCTAAGAGTGGAGTCTGTACAATTAGGCATGTTGTAAAGGGGTTGCTGATTGTTTTGAGAATCGTCAACCATGTATAAACAGTGTCGTCCTAATAACGCCCTCCATTGCATTTCTTCACTGGCACCTGTTTGTGGAATACCATCTGTGTGCAAGACAACATGCTAGGAGCCGTATGTGCCAGTCACGTGTTAGCAGAACTGCTTTCCCTTCACTAAGGATGGATTTCCTTTACTAATGGTTAACTTGCTGGGTTTATTCTTTGTAATCTGGATGAACGTGAGATGCCAGCCTTAGAACCAGGCAACATCTGTAACGATAAAGACGACCGCTCATAGAAGACTTGCATCTGGATTAGGACGAACTGTACATAACTGTAAATGTGTGCGGGAAGCCATAGCTTTGGGTTTCCCTGAGAGCGGTGGCTCTGGTAACTGCGTGTGTCTCCTGTGGACCTCAGAGGCCTCTGCAAGAGATGTCGCTTCCTGTGGGGTGTGGGTTGTCTAAGCCGAGGTGAGCCCCCCAACCTGAGGGTTCGAATCTCCACCCTTCGAGAGGACCAAAGACAGTTGCTCCTGACAGCTGTGAGGACAGTGGCAGAGACTTCACAAGGGCCTTGCCATCCTGTCGTCAGCTCTGCCGTCTGCTGGGGAGACGGAGGCCCAGTGCGGCCCCTGGTAGTCTTGTTAGCCTAGAATGCTGAACTGAGCCCAAGAAGATCACCTTGTCTCTGTTGCATTCATTTGAATAGAAATTGAGAAGTAGATTATAATGAAAAAAATGCTACAGTCTCTGAGGAGGACAGCTTGGCAATTAAAAAGAAAATCTTACATATAAATGACTCACAAATTCCCTTCAAGGAATTTATCGATATAGCTACAGATACGGTAGGCAACTGGCATGGGATAGTCATTTATAGCATCGCTGGCAAAACAGAAGATTAGAAAAAACCCTGCATTTCCATTAAGAGCATTACGAGGAAAGTACTGACATAAATTATGGAATACCCATATAGTGGAATGCTGCACAGTCGTTGGAATTAATGAAGTGGATTTCTTTGTACTGAATTTTCTCCGAGATCTATTGAGTGAAAATGGCACTATTCAGAATAGCATTCATGCTATTTTTTAAAAAAACAACAAAAATATGCTTGCCTAAGACCAGAAAAACTGCAGGTTTACCCATCTTACCAGTAAGATGGGTTGCCTGTGGGGTGGGGTGGGAGGAAGATCCCGCCTTTTTTTTAAGTCTGGTTGACACACACTGTTACATTAGTTTCAGCTGTGATTAGTTTCCGAGTGATTCAGCTTCTCTACATGCTATGCTTACCACAAGTGTAGCTACCATCTGTCACCTTGCAATATTTTTACAGTATTGTTGACGATGTGCTCTCATCTGTGCCTTCTCTGTGACCCCTTTCTTTTATTTCTGATGACATCCTAGGGAGTACTAGGTCCCTGCTTCTCAGATTATGAGTTCCAAACACAGTGAGAGCCCCCGTGTATCCCACTGGGCTCCCTCCCTTTGTCTCTCCTGTCTCTGTTTGTCTTGTCTCGTTTCTAGCCTGATTTTGCTGTTTGTCATTCTTATGGCAATCTTTATACCTTTACAACATAGAGTTAAAGAAAAATGGGTATGTAGATTGTGGTGTAGCTGTACCATGTATCAAGTTTAATCCAGAAGTGAAAATAAATGAATTTTCATTTGCATGTATCAACGTGTGTAAATCTCAGAAGCCCGGCGTTGAGCAAGACTTAACGCTTCTTTTTGAATTTGTACATTGTTCGTGTTCAAAACAGATGAATCCTTTCGGATCTAGGGATTTAGGTTGTGTTTGATTTTGGCAGAATGTCAGTATGTTACATGTTTGTCTTTTTTCTTAACTGTTTTGATTCGTATTGCAAATGTAGGTTTGCTAGGATGCCATGGTTTTGAATATTATGAGATATATACCCCATTGATTAAAGATATAGTGATGACAGATGCTTTTTGGGGGGTATGGGACAAGACGTTTTACCTCTGTGTAATAGTTTATGTGGCAGTTTTTGATAATTTATCAATGATGGACAAATCCTTCCTGCAGATAATTGCTGTTTACTAATTGCTATTCTCTTTTATGGCTTAAATTGTAGATTGCCCTCTTAGACTCCCCCACAGCCTTAAGTATGGAGGAAAAACTTCAGCAGAATGAAGCAAGAGTAAGTAATACCTCCACTTGTTATTTTTTCAAATCCCAACCTCTGCTGTCATTTTCAAGAAGCACAGTAGGAGTGTGGTCCCCACAGCTTCACCACAGTGAAGCATGACCACTGTTTAGTTTTTGTTTTTTTTTTTTAATCATCCTTTTGCTTTGTTTCCGGTGGGAAATGTGGCCATTGGAGAATCTCTGAATACTCCAGGTAGATGCTTAGTTTCCCTCAAGCTAGTGAGAGTCGGGCAGGAAGAGCGAGTGGCAAGGAATGACTAGTAGAGAGGGCAGCTCTGGGCATGTGGTGGCCCCTGACGTTTCATGGCTGAGCTGGTTCTATACAAAAAAAAAATTTTTTTTTTAATCCTCCTCTGTGGAAAGGAAAACTGGCATTACGAACATTTTTGGGGATTGGATTTTGTTCACCGTGCTGAATGGTTAAAACAGATTGAGAAAGAAAATTGGATTCTGCTGGTAAGCTCTTCAGGAATACACAATATTGAAAATATAAACTAGGTTGTAGTTACAAACGTGTTGAAACATCCCTCGATAATTATGCCGATGAATTTGCCGATAATAGCATTAGTAAAAACATTAGTTTCTTAATCCCTATTTTTCTCATGAAATTTTTTATTTTAGTACTCAAATTCTAATTTTGAGTGCTTTAAAATGTCTGGATGTAGTCTTAAACTGTTTCTTAATAATCGTTTTCAGGAATACCTAGCAAGTTAATAGAAACCAATAAACATTTTAATTTAAATGCATTATACATGCTGTGACAGAAATGACTACCTATCTTGTTTATAACAATTTGTAAGTTTTAGTCTAGTTTTTTGCTGACCTTTTACAATCATCCGCCATCTGCTTGGCTGTAAATCTTATCACCTGATCACTTGTTAAAGGCGGTATCCCACCTTTGTCTATTTTATAAATGATTATTTGCTTTAAATTCAATAGTAAAATCCACTCAAGGCATACTTAACCATTTGTTTAAAGCTATTCGATTGAGTTGGAAAAGGACCGATAGGCTTGTCGTTTATTCAGGCTGATCACACCTGTCGGTGAAATGCAGAAGCATTTGCTGTCGAGTGCTGTGTCTCTCAGATAAATTGCCAGAGAGTATCTGTTAACTGAGTATTATCATAAATTGGTAAATTCCATACACTAATTTTTTCTCCTCCTCTAGGGAGGGAAGGCATAAGACTATTCCCTCTCTGAAAGCTTCTCCAAAACAAACCCTGATAGCCGTGTGGCTTTAACTGCTGTCATTAAGGACCGAGGCTCGCATCCGTCGGGATGAAAGCCTGAAGCATGCGTGCAGTCTTGGGCAGCGGAGACGGTCTTCGCAAACCTTTAAAAACATGCAAAAGCCAAAGCTTGAGAGGGCCGGTCCTGTGTCTTTCGTTTATTTGTTTTTAACCAACAAAATGATGGATTTTGACTTACTAACTTGCAAAAATGAGGAGATAATGATTTTAATTTAGTCTGGCCCTATTTGGGGTAAATGGAGTAAAATGAATGACCACCGAACAGCTGGGTATAGGTGAGTTAGGTGTGTTTTGGTTTTCCTCTTGGGTAAACGTTCACTCTGGTTTCTTCACTTCTTGATGGTCACGAAGGCTTTCTGTCAGGGAGGTTCTTACACGAATGCCCTTTCCAGTTACTGTGCTCAGTGGCCCGTGGGCAGCAGCTTCCCCTTGGAAGAGAGTGCGCGGCAGGTGCATCAGGAATGCACTTTGGTTTGGTTAAGTAAGCTAATTTCTCAGCGGGAGGAGCAGTAGGTTCACATGGGGAGGGGTGCGGAGGGGGCAGAGGTGTTCACTTAGAGGAGGAGAAAGGCTTTGAAAGGACACAGTGTCTTCTGCCCAGTCATGTCCATTGGACAACTATTTCCACCCCCCCATTACTCTTTTAGCTTCAGGAATATTCCTTTTTATAGGACACATTCTTTTTTTTTCTACCTCTCAGTCAGGTACTGTATCACTGAGTTACTTACTAGAATTATGTCCTAGGACCATTTAAAAACTTTTATGGAACCAGCAGAATATTTTCATTAAATTTGAGAAACAGTTTCCAGCTGTTCTCTGTGTTCAACAACTGGGGCTGTGTTGCCCCTGAGTTACAGCAGACTGGAAAGAAGCTGATTTTATCAAAAGATTTTTGCTTTTGCTAAAAGAGTTAATTAAAGAGCTTTTTTTTTTTTTAAAGATAGAGTGAGATTTAATAAACCCTATTAATTAGCTAAAACAGCAAATTATCTCTTAAAGAAAACTGCAGCACCCGAGGTGATTTAATCACCACAGCTAATTAGAAGGAAAAATAAATCATTATTTATTTAGACCCCAAAATATAATCAGGAAAAAATAACCCATTTAATGGGACACTGTCTTCCTTAAACTTGTCATTTTTTGTAATATCCAAGGAAGCAGCTTTTATTTAAGTATACCATGAAAAAGAGTGTTGTAAGACTCTACGCAACTTGACAGTTTTTTTCCCTATTCTTTCCTTTGCCTTAATGTAGCTATAGGACGAGATTAGCTTGTGTGATTTACTTTTGGTGATAGTTCTTTCAGGGATTGAATTGCTATCTAATTAAAAAAAATATATCGTCCATCCTTCCGTAAGCTCTAAGAGTTTGGAAACTTTCTGGAAGAAAATCACAGTAAGTTTCTTATGGAATAATCACACAAGTCTGTTTTTTCTTATAGGTTCAAGAATTGACCAAGGAATGGACGAATAAGTGGAATGAAACCCAAAATATTTTGAAAGTAAGGATTGTAATGCGGTGCCTTAATCTTACTCTCTTGACTTAAATAGGCAAAATGTTTTTTCTCTCTCCCTCAAATATGGCTATTATGTGCTTTACTTGAGGTAAGATCAGTGACTTTGGGGGATTGGGGTTTTGGTTTGATTTTGAAGAAACGGAAATGTCGTTATGAGATGTTAATGCCCTCTGTGTTTTAACATGTAGAGGTGATACTGATACTTCTGTTTCCACTTTCTGGAGTTTCTCCATTTTTTGACTCAGCACATATTAAACTCACCTTAGTATTCAAGGGCATCCTTAATTTTCAAGGACATCCTTCCTGTCTTTGTTAAACCCAACGTAAAAGCGGTGTTAGATGAGGGAAAAAAAAGTCCCATGGCAATATTATAGAATGTGCATGCATTAGCGTGGCTAGATTTCAGAAATTTCTGGACTAGTAATTTCCTATTGGAATTTTGATCTGTGTGGCTCAAGGGCTAGACAGAGATGGTCTGCCTGTTTGACGAGGCTCATCGTGAAACATGTCACCAGGGACTTCCAGTTTTCATCCTCAAAATGCTTCAAAATACGTATTTCTTCATGTTCCCAGTTTTTGCTGGGTTGGCAGGAAACCTGACTCCTCTGTCGAGGGTCAGCCGTGCCAGGTTTGATAGAAGCTGCCAGTAAGCCTGGACAGTGTCTGACTTCCCCAGAGAAGGTGATTCAGAGACCACTGAGTCCCAGGTTTGTTTCTGAGGCCTGTTCAGGCAGAACTTCCTGGAAGGAGTCAGGTCTCCTCTACCGTCGGCAAGGCTGGATGGATGAAGTTTAGCCACATGTCTTGGCAGAACCCAAACTTGGATCCCTGTTCATGAAAACGGGCACCCCCTTAACTATGTCATGGGGGCACCCTCCTGAAGGGCTTGGATTAGCCAGCTGTGTCTGACAACTCTGAGAGGGGTCAGCAGTGTACTGAGTTCAGTTCTCCATGTGCCGTCTGGGTCGCTTGGCCTGCTCTTTCTGGTGAGGTGGGAGGTTGGCCATGCTGCTCAGCCTGGGTGGGCTCTGATGGTCCGGGAGATGATACTTCCGGGTACAGAAAGCACTGGCCTGAGTGAGGGTCTCTGAGTCCGCACTTTCTTTTCTCCCTTCCTTGTTCTGATGATAGCGTCGTGTTATTTTGAGGTACTTCCTCAGCATGTTGAGAGACTTTTGTGTGGGAAACCGAGCCAGGCCCTCACTCGCATGTCAGGGTAGTCAGGTGTGGAATTAAGCCCCTTCCTCTCCCGACGTGGGTAATTTCCACCCGGCAGCACCGTCCACTCTCAGAAGCAGTGCCACCGCCCCTGACCGCGAAGTCCACGTTGTTTGACGTTTCATGGCACAGTGTATACTTTCCTTCCTAAATTTGCCAAGAGAGAGGATGGGCATCTGTTCCATTTAAGGACGAGAGAAACCAAATAGTTAGCTCGGAAAATCACAGTGTGTGGTGCCAGTCGGCACAGGAGGCAGCGCACGAGTACTTTGAAGACTGGAGCCTCGCCGCCTGTCTGCTGTGGGCAGCCCTGGTCCCTGGAGGAGGGCTCTCGTGGCAGCTGCAGGGAGAGATCCGGCCCCGGAGCCGCCACGATGAGCCGGTCCGCTCCTTGGTTACGCTTTTCCTCCTGCGGGGATCCGGGGCCCTGAAGCTCAGTCGTCCTGCGGTTCCAATTCTGTTATTCATAGATCTTTTTATTTATTTATGTATTTATTTATGTATTTATTTATTTATTTATATAACTTTTCAGATGAGAAGAGTGGAAATGTGATGCGTACTAGGTGTTAACGGTTACAAGAAAGGCTAATGATATTTCACATTTTTCCGTCTCTTGCTCTGCAAGCCCGTTTTGGATTTCCCTGCTGGTATTTGTGTTTCAAACCTGTAGTCGTTTTCTGCTCATGTTTGATATTTTAAGGGCCGTCTTCCTCTCTTATTGGAAGACCATGCCTGAACCCTGAGGTACAAAGGAAAAAAAAGGAAAAAGAAAAAGAAAAAAGCAGCTACTCAAATGCTGCTTTTGAAAACATGCTTTGGAAATTGATGAGGAAAGGGATTGTTATCCGATGAGTCTGTGCCTGTGTGGCTTATGAAATCCCTTCCCATGTTTCTGTTGTCGGAGTCTTCCCTTAGCCAGCCCCACATGCTATGTAGAACCCACTCATCCCAGTGGCTTAAAACAGCATTTTCTCTCACGCGTGTGCAGGTTGGCTGGGGGTTGCCTGGGTAAGTCTGGTTTGACTGGGCTTGGGGCCAGGCTCTGCTGGGTTCTGGATCTGCTGCACATGTCCCCCACCCTCTTGGGCCAGCTTTGTCCATGGCATGCTCCTCTCACAGTCCTGGCTGGGGTACAGGTTTCAAGTTCCCGTCTGCATGGTGCCTGCTAGCATCGTGTCGACCAAAGCAGGTCACTTGGCTGGACTGGAAATCAACGGGGAGAGAAGCACACTTTTTCAATTGTACAACCTGCTTTGAGATCAGTGCTTTCATTTGCACACGCCCGTGTTAACATGTGAGCCTTCGGATTCGGGGGACTTACCGTTCTAGAGAATTTGCCCATTTTTATAGCGACCAAGCCAGTGAACCAGTAAGTTCCCAGCATTGTGTTCATTGTCAGGACCCAGTTGTGGACCCCACCTGTTTGCCAGTTATTGGGGTTTCCAAGCCCCTCATGCGGAACCTCCAAGGAGAGACCTTTGGGGAGAAGAATGAAGAGAGTGGAAATATCCAGAGGATTGGAGGGAGAGCCAAGGGCGGATTCAGGGTTTGTTGGCACCGTGAGTGCCTGCCTTGTTACTTTTTCTTGCCCAAGTGTATCGGAGAGTCATTTCAGAGGAGACACGTGGGTATTGTTGGAAGGGAGGACCAAGGAGAGGAGCATGACCCATCTTTTCAGTCATCAGAATGATCTTTGTCGGTGTTGAACCATCTGTGCCGTATGCGTGTGTCTCTTCCTTCAGTTTCTGAGACCCAGGATTAGTCTGTCAGCATACATCATGTGGAGTTACTTCAGGAGTATATGGGAGGCCCCTCTCATGCAGTCAGAGTGCAAGGCAGAGGTCCCTTAATGGCAGAATTACACTTGGAAATCCCTTCATTTCCTTGGGAATCACTCAGTCCTGAGCTCCTGGATGCTCACAAGCCAAAGGGTAACTTTGGTCCCTTCTTTTAATTTGGTCTCTGGCTTCCCTTGCTCGGATGAGTGATCCAAGGCCCTGTGGTGTGGGGGTGGAGGGAGAGTGGAAGGCTGCCGGCCAGATTTGTGCTCTGAGAAAGGGTGACGGCTCTTCACAGCCAGGCTGCTGTGTGGCACTGTGGTGACAGGGATGGAGCCTTCGGCTTTGATCTGTGGAACTCGGATCCCAGGCTTCCGTTCTCCTCGTGACTCACTGGGTCATGACACTTACCCACAGCTGTCACATATCCCAACCCTAGCTTGGAAATCAGGGTGGCCGGCAACCTCTTCCCTAGATCCAAGTTAATAGACTAAGATATAATACAGTCCTCGGAGTTATTTTGAAAGCGGCTAATGAAGGTACAAAGTATGTATCTTAGGGAGGCTGTTCTTGGGCAGTTAGAAAATGAGAATTTTATTATCCTCCACGATATACTCTATATCCACTCTCCTGCCCCTTAACCTGCCTTCCTTATTTTCATTAATCCTCATTTTCTGGAAATCAAAGTCCAGCCTCCCAGAGGCAGTGGTCTCCTCAGTTCCCTGTTCACTTTGACAGTTCTGCCCGCCCCAGGACCCCTGGCCTTCCACCCGCCAGATGTCCTGCTGGTCCCAGCGCGTACCTGTGCGATGGGTCTTTGAGTGTTTCTTGGCCTTTGCCTGTGTTGCTCCACCGTTCTAGATGCTTCCTTCCCTGTTCTAGGCTTGTCAGAATCCTCCCCCACTTCTCAGCTGGAATGATTTCATTCTCCTCGGGTCTTCATCGCGTTTGATTTTGCCTCTTGCGCAGCATCCGTCACAACCTGAGGCTGGTGGCCTTGATGTCTCCCTCTGAACAGAAGCAGGTTCTGGACAAGGACTGTCTCTTTATCATCGGTGAGCCAGCCTCGGGAACTCTGCTTCTCTACAGAGCAGGCATGCAGCAAAAATTTAACTGCAGTAAAGTAGTATCAAGAAACAAAACACAAGGCCTTTATATTAATTTGCTAGCGTTGTCATACGAAACATCACAGACTGGGGTGCTGAAACAGCAGAAATCTATTTTCTCACAGTGCTGGATGCCAGAAGTCTGAGACCAAGGTGTCGGCGCCGTTGGTTTCTCCTGAGGCTTCTCTCTTTGGCATGTGGTTGGCCCTCTTCTCTCTCTGTCCTCACATGGCCTTTTCTCACTTGCCTGCACTGCTGGTCACCCTCTGTGTCCTGATCACCTCTTTTTATAAGGACACTGGGCAGATTGTACCCTAACTGCTTCATTTTAGTGTAATTACTTCTTCAAAGCCCTGTCTCCAAGTACAGTTACGTGCTGAAGTACCGGGGACCGGGGGGGACACTTCAGCCTGTAATGACCTGGAAGCATACGGTCTGATGGAGCGGTGGAGGAGGAATAGGAGTGTTGTGCACGCAGTGGTCTTGTTCCTGCCTCTGCCTTCCATCAAGTCTTCCTCATTCTTCTCTGGAAGGCTTATACGTGACTGTGTGTTTTTTATTCTGGGAAGGATGGTGTGGCCGCCTTCCTTTAGATAATGGCCCCACCTTTGATGCGGATCAGTTAGACATCCGCCATTCACAGTGTGACTCCTGGACCAGAAGCATCACCATCATCTGTGAGCTGCTCAAAGCTGCAGGCTCCCAGGCTCCCCGCAGATGTGCAGGCTCCCAGGCTCCCCGCAGGTGTGCAGGCTCCCAGGCTCCCCGCAGGTGTGCAGGCTCTCAGGCTCCCGCAGATGT